>JABTXL010000611.1:2429010-2472347 GCA_025134845.1 Neodon shergylaensis | reverse complement strand
CTCTCTCTCTCTCTCTCTCTCTCTCTCTCTCTCTCTCTCTCTCTCTCCTCCCCTCCCCATCTACCATCTACCATTCTAAGATCGAGGCTCAGAATCTTCCTGGGCACTGCATCCTCCTACTGAGCCATCTACCCCCACCTCCTAGATGTTTTCCTTGACAGTTCCCTCCAGTCCTGACTGGTGAGGTCCAGAGTCCAGCAGTCCAGACCTGAGGGTACAACTTAGTAGCAGATGGCTTCTCGGCACAGTATAAGGCCCTGAGTTTGACCTTCCTTGACGCGGGCACACACCCCCCCAAGGTCAGAGGCCTTCTATCTGTGATCTGCCCTGCTCCTGCCCTCAGTGGCTTAACCCACACAGTGTGCTCTGAGCCCTAGAGAAGCCCAGAGCCTCCTGTGTGTCTAACAGCACGCTAGGCAGTTGAGATCTGGGGAAGAGTCATGATGACATATGCAATCTGCCTGCATCACCACCCTGTCTACTTTGCGATGTACATCAGGGAGACACAAGGTAACACACTCGGGTCACTCACGTCACCGGCAGGGCAGCAGCCTCGGATGTTCAGAAAGCAGCCATGTGGCTTCTCAGACCCTGTCCAGCCTAACTCCAGACACTTGTTATCCCTGGGAAAAGAAGAGTGAACGCACCCAGACCAAGGAACGCGTGCTATCCACCACCCAAAAAACTCCTTAAAGGGACAGCTGGGTCCATACATGACAAGCCTCTGCAGGCCTCAGCCTCCTGCCTAGAAACTGGAAGAATTAGGCTAAAGGGGGCAATTTTTCAAGCTGAAGAAAAGGTCTTCTGGCTATGGAGACATCAGGTGTCTAAGGACTATTTATTGACAAGGGGACAGAGACCCTTCTGGAGACCTCAGTCACATCAGGAGCTCCAAGTTCTTCCCACTGCTGGCTGTAATGTGAGTCTATGCAGCTCAGAGAGCCTACTGACAGCGGACTGTTAGGCACTGTATGAAGTCCTGACCAGCGTGGACCCCGGAAGCTGGCGGGCCTTCCTATCCAGCCCCACTCCCAACTTCCCCCATCCAACCCCGCCCCCTCGCCCCAGTTCTGGGAAAAACCAGTCCCTCCTGTGGCTGATGCAATGGGCTCACAGGCCAGGATCCCAGGTCACACTGGGCTTCTGAGGCTGTGGAGCAGGAGTGCTCCTCCTGAGTGCTCCCTCACAGCTCCATCATCACAAGCATGGAATTGTCACCGCTGCAGGACTGTATGGTGGTCTGGCCACACGGCCCCTAAAATCTACTGATGAGGAAGCTGAGACCCCAATTTCTATTCGCAGCCACATTTTGCTTCCTCTACTGGGAGAACTTCATCTGCCAGGTTTATCACTATCTAAAAGGCTCTGATATTTTAAAACCCTGTCACCATACAATTCTTGTCCCTGTTTTGTGCTTCTTCTCTGGGAACACTTGGGAGGCAACATGCAGATCTTTCCTCTTCCCCTGCCCTGCAGTTCAGGATCCTGTTTCCTTACTGCTTACCAAAAGGGTGAAGGGTATATATTGATTTGTGTGTCTTTCTTTCTCTTTCTTCCTTTCTTCCTCTTTCTTCCTCTTTATTTCGCTTTCTCTCTCTTTCTCTCTCTCTCTCTTTCTCTCTCTCTCTCTCTCTCTCTCTCTTTATTTTTTCCTTTCTTATTTTTTGAGACAAGGTTTCTCTGTGTAACAGTCTTGGCTGTCCTGAAACTAGCTCTGTAGACCAGGCTGGCCTTGAACTCACAGAGATCCACCTGCCTCTGTCTCCCAAGTGCTGGGATCAAAGGCTTGCACCACCACCACCCAGCTCTTATGTATTTATCTAAACAGGGTTTTGTGTAGCCCATTTGCTTGGAACTCTCTGTATTCTAAGGCTGACCTTGAATTATTTGGTCTCCTGACTCCATCTCTCAAGAGGTCCACAAGGACAGGTGATGAAGGAAAAGCCTGGACATCGGCTTCTCTGTGTTCCAGGTGTTTGTTTGTTCTTATTTATTTATTTATTTATTTTTATTTATTTTAGACTTCCATTGTTTCACTCCACAGGCTTTTGCTGGGCTCCTCTGAGTGAAATACTGGCCAAAGAGAGCTTATCCAGGATGCCCAGGACCCAAATAGCCTACCTGCATTCTCTGCCTTGGTCAATCCCTTTCTCAGTGAGTTGTGTGCATTTAGGAGAACTGTTGGTCTTCCCCCAGGGCCAGTCCCTAAGCTAGGACCCTAGCCAGTGTCCAGAAAATGATTGGGGAGCCCTTGCCTTCCCTGGGCAAGTGCTTGCAGGAGTCATTGTTGGTTATGAGAGACCTTGAACAAGATAGGATCTGTAAACTTGCTGGGGGTGGTGGCACACACCTCTCAGTGCTTGAGAGTTAGAGGCAGGAGGACCTGGAGTTCAAAGCCAGCCTGAGCTATACAACCTAATTCTGTCTCAAAAAGCAAAGCAAAGGATCCAGGAGCTCAGGAACAAAGATTGGCCAATAGATGTCATTCTTTTGAGCCTTCTCAGACTTCCGCCTTCAGCATCCCTATCTATCCTAACGGCCTTCTTCCTTTGGGGCTTCCGTTCCGCGGGACCAGACCCCTGCACAATTCTGCCCTTCATAGTCAGTCTCGAGGTGCGAGAACCCCATTCCTTCTTTCTGAAAATAACCCCCATGGCTTCCTCTGTTAGTTTACATCTCTGCTGTCACAAATTACCCTAAACCTAATGTCTCAGAGGGACACGGGTCAATTTGTTACATTACAGTCTTGGAGGTCTAAGTTCAAGAATGGATCTCACTGGCCTAAAATCAAGATGTCAGCCAGGATGTAGACCATTCTGGTGTTGGGGGAGGATTCACTTGGTGGCATTTTCCCAGCCGCTAGAATCCGCTGTGCTCTTTTGTCCTCCTCCTCTGCTGTCAAGGCCTCTCTCCCACTGCTCTGTTGCCTCCTTCCCCTTCCCCCTCTCCCTTTCTTTCCTATTTACACCAAGCACACCTGGATAGTCCCAGATCATCCCCCAGTCTCAGTGCCTGCTGACTAGGAATCTTAATTCCTTCTGTAGCCTAATTCCCTTTTGGCCTGTAAGCCATCTTAGTCCCAGGGGTTAGGGGACAGACTCCTTTAGGGTCCTTATTATGCCTGCCATTCTTCTCATCTCTTCCAATTCTGACTTCACAGCCTATTTAAGGGAAGTTTTGCATTGAAGCCAGCAAACAAGAGAAGGAAGAAGCTGGCATGGCTGCAATCCTCTTACGTTAGCTCTCAGGTCACCTCTACAGAACAAGGAACAAAGTCCAGCTAGAGAACCACCTGCTGGTTACAGTTCAAAGCCTTATCGTGGCCTCACTGGCCTTCCTGGCCTTATTCTCTGCCAGCAGTGAACTGACTTGACCTCCTCTCCGTGCTAAGTTCCAGCCTGAGCACACGTGCACGCACGCACGCATGCACGCACGTACGCGTGCACTCACACACATGCATGCGCACACATACATGCACGCACACACACATGCACGCACACACACATATACGCACACACCACATGTTTCTGGACTCAGAGTCATCTGCTTGCTCACTGGTAGAAGGTGGTAGGAGAGGGGAGAGGCAGGGATGTGAGCAGAGAAATATGTAGGGCTCAAAAAATATCAATAAAAAATTGGGTCCTACCCCCCAAAAAAGAGAAGGTGGTAGGAGAAAAGTCCTTCCATCTTTCCAGACACTCACAGTCGAGACCCCAGGAAGCTCAGAGTCGGAGACTGCCAGGGAAGGACGGACAAACACACTACCCAGTGTGCCAATTCAGCAGAAACGGATGAACCCCAAAGCACAGGCAGATGGAGATAGGTACTTGCTTATCCTGGGAGCTTGGAAAAGATTCCAGAAGAATTTCTCACTGTGTGGATTTAGCAATGAAGAAAAGTTGGAGGTGATCTTAGACGCAGAATGTTAAGGGAGAAACAGTTTCTTCCTCCTCCCTTCTTTCCTTCCCTCCACATAATGTACATATCCACACACACATACGCACAGACAGAAACACACTATTATACTACATATCATATATATACACATGTATTGCACACCATGAGCTGTATTTGTGGCATAGTATATATAATAAAGGATGTATGAATAATTTTTCTGATTTCGTGCATCTTTACCTTATCTACGGTCATATACATGTGCAGTAAATAGAAACTTGCATAGGGCTAGTCTGGTATCACAAGTCCCATCACTTGAGAAGCTGAGGCAGGAGGATTGCCTGATGGAGGTCAGCCTGGGCCATGTGGTGAGACCCTATGGCAATAAGGGGAGGGGGGGCTAGAGAGATAGCTCAGTGGTTAGGAGTATTGACTAGTTTTGCAGGGGACCCAGGTTCAGTTCACAGCCCCCACATGTTGGCTCACAGCCATCTGTGAGTAACTCCAGCTCCAGGGGATTGATGTCTTCCTCTGGGCTCTGTGCCTGCAAGCACATGTCACACCCACGCTCACACAGGCAGAACACGCATGCACATAAAACAAAAAGAAATAACTACTTTAAAAAAGGGGGTGAGTATAATTCAGTGCTAGAGCTTTTGTTTAGTACCAGCATAGGCTGTTTCCAGCATTTCAAATGAGAGGAACTTACACACGATGAAAACCACAAATTTAAATAGCTATCACTTGGTGGGGTGGGGAGAAAATAGTATAGTTACTATATATTTGCTAGGTCTTGTGTATCACGCTAAGAAATGGGCACGTTGACAGTCATAAATATCTGCTACTTTTAACACTGCTTAGAAAAAAGCCAGTCGTGATGGTGCAGTACTGCTGTCCTAGCCCTCCAGCACTCTGGAGGCTGAGGGAGGAAAGCCGCGAGTTCAGGAACAGCCTGGGCTATTTAGTGAGGCTCTGTAACAGAGTTGGGGAAGGGTTGGGAGGTGGGAAGAGAGGGAGAGAGAGCGATTGAGACTGATTGATTCCAGGTGGAAATACCAGCCCGAAGAAAAAGCTCAAAGGCTATACATACACACAGGATTTGGCAAGGCTGTGGCTCTCTCCCGAACTCCAAGGTAGCTTTCCCAATCTGCCTTTTTTTATCTTAACTCCTCAAATCCAGCCTCACTCCCAATAGCCATATTTTCTGACAAGATCTTTCCTCCCCCACTGTGGAACTGGCGCTCCGGCAGTTGTAAGAGTCCATCCTGGCAATCGGTTGTCTAACCACCAGGCTTGTCCTTAGCCAGGCACAGCAGAAGCGAGCGCCTGCCGCTCTGGTTCCGGCCAACAGAGGGCACCGCCGCGCAGGGCTGTGGGCCTCTGCGAAGAGCATGCCTCTAGGACACAGGACTCATTTAAAAAAAAAAAAAAAAAAAAAAGCTAAAATCTACCCCCTGACCTCAGAGAGAAACCTGAGCTCCCTTAGGAACTTAGAGGGGAAATTTCTTTGGAGAATCGTCAAGGGTTCCCTGGCTTGTTCCTACAACGTCTTTCCAACCAGAAAGTAGAGGGAGCAGCCTGTCTCCTAACGCCACAGAGAGAAGTTTAAGGAAACCACCTTCCCATATTCCGTGGGGTCTGGAATCCAGCTGGCATCTGAAAAGCTGGTCTCATTCTGAGATCCCTGCCTCTCCAATTGGTGACCATCTTTTGGCATTTGAAGCCAAAATGTCACCTCTTCCAGAAAGACCCTCACCTGACGTCTTCTAGCTGATCCAGGTTGTCCCCACAAGGCGCTTCTGCACTAAGGATGCTACCCCGATAACCGCTCACTTGATCCCGAGATATTAGAGGGCAGGGATGGTGGGGTATAGTGTGTTCCATCTTTTTCAGAGGAAAACACACACATACACACTACTAAATGAATGCATTAAAAAAAACCAGAATCGTCCATAATCCAGTACTTTTTTTTTTGGTACCATAAAAGACCAAAAATATCCCCCTTCCTTGCCTGCCCAGTCAATCCCATATCCGTTGATAACTGCTAAGAAAGTGACATGTGTCCTTTCTGTGATCACACACGAACACACTCACACACTTTTATAATTTACGCGGTACTTCTTAGCCTTGGTTTCGATTTCCACTTCACCTTGAATAGCTTTCGTGTTAGTCTGCACACTAATTTGCCATGTGGTGAGTGTGTATGTCTCTGTGTGTGTGCTGATGACATCAAAATATCATACAACGATCCCCAAACAGAAGCTCGGCACCCGAGCTGGGCCTGGGGTCACACACCTGTAATCACCGCACTCAGGAGGCAGAGGCAGGAGGAGCAGGATTTTCAGACCAACATGGGCTACATGGGGAACTCTGATCTCAACAAAACAAAACAAAACACCCATCTGGATAGATTAAGCAATAATCCCCCATCCTTCCCTCTCATGAGTCTTGGTTATCAATCATCTATGCTTCTATGAATACCTCGTTCCCTTTAATGGATGAATGTTATTCTTAATAGGAGACATCAAAAAATAGGAGACATCATTTGTTTAATCATTTTCTGATAACAGATATTTAAGGTGTGTGCATGCATGCAAACACACACACGCACGTGCACACACACAGGTACAAGAGCACCCTATGGGTAAAACAAACAGTGCCATAACACCTATCTGCCCACAGAGGACTCCTGGAGATGGTTTGAAAGAAGAACATCTCAGAAATGGGCTTCGGAGCATTTAAAATGGGGCGGCACACCCAGCCTTAGCGTGAAGATGACTGACCCCACCTCAGACCCTCTGGTGAGTTTGGGTCCCAAAACACTCTCACTTCAGCATTGTGACCTGAGGCCCCACAGCAGGAAGCGTGGTGATCCTGCTGTGCCGCTGGGCTCCCTGTTTGGAATCTTAAACCCGCACAGGTGGAGAAAGTCCACTGCTCCCTACTTCCCTGTGCCTCATGAGTCATCAACACAGTGTGGTGTGATAAAGCCGGGGTGGCAAAGCCTCCTGGAAGCTCAGACTGCCTATGTCATGCTGGGTTGGCTCTCCGTTCTGTAATCTGTTAGCACTGCCTTGGGAGAGGCAAGATCACCTTCGTTTAATTCCCAATTCCCCAGGCTGGCTGGTCTCTTATAGAAACAGTGACTCACGCAGAAGTGGTAGGAGAGGACAAGGAGCTGCAGGGAAGGAAAAGAAAGAAGGGTGGATCCAAGGGAGAACACATTGAAAGGAGAAGGAGACAGAGAAGGGGCTGCGGGGGAGGCAGACACACAGAGAAAAGAGCCTGCCGGGCAAAGACCAGAGTTAAAGCAGTAGGGGAAGCCAGTCCTGGTGACACACATTTTTTTTTATTGATTTTTATTGAGCCATACATTTTTCTCTGTTCCCCTTCCCACCTCTCCCTCCCCTCTATCTTCCCCCAAGGTCCCCATGCTCCCAATTTACTCAGGAGATCTTGTCTTTCTACTTCCCATGTAGATTAGATCCACGAATGTCTCTCTTAGGGTCCTCATTGTTGTCTAGGTTCTCTGGGATTGGTGCCACACATTCTTAATGCCACATTTGAGAGGCAGAGGCAGGCGGATCTCTGTGAATTCAAAGGCAGCCTGGTCTGCATATCAAGTTCCAGGCCAGTCAGGGCTACACAGTGAGACCCTGTCACAAGAAACAAACAAACAAACAAACAAACAGAAAACACCCCCCCACACACACACACAAACCAAGTAAAATCATTAAAACAAAAAATTAAAGGGAGAAAGAGAAAACAGAAAAGAGAGGAAAAGGACAGAAAAAAGGAAGCGTGGGCACTAGGGAGGACTGTGGGCCTGGACGTTGGAGTCCTCCACAAGAGTGCTCCTGCAGCAGATCCAGCAAATCACTAGAGACAGGTGGGGAAAGCTGTGGCTTGGCTGTTGGTCTGGCTGTCAGCCAACCTGGCTTGCCGTGCATCCCTGCGAGGGTCAGTTTGTAGGGATCGGTTCTTCTGGGTCCTGAACTCAAACGGCGATGTTTGAAGGTAGCACCTTTACCCACTGAGCTATCCTTCTGGCCCAGATAAACCGATGTGAAAACACTTGTCTGTGTGGTACCAGAACATGAGGCAAAAACAGAAACAGGGATGTCCGCACGCTGTGTCCCCAGAGGGTGGCATAGCAGTCGTAGGAATTTTTTTCTTTTCTTTTTTTCTTTTGAGACAAAGTTTCTCTTTGTAGCCTTTGACTGGCCATAAGCTCACTTTTGTTGTTGTTGGGTTTTTTTTGTTTGTTTGTCTGTTTTATATTTATTTATTATGTAGACAATATTCTGTCTGCCTATATTCCTGCAGGCCAGAAGAGGGCACCAGACCTCATTACAGATGGTTGTGAGCCACCATGTGGTTGCGGGGAATTGAACTCAGGCTCTTAACTGCTGAGCCACCTCTCCAGCCCTGTTGTTGGGTTTTTGGTTTTTTGTTTCTTTTCCAAAAACAAGGTTTCTCTGTAGCTTTGGAGCCTGTCCTGGAACTAGCTCTTGTAGACCAGGCTGCCTTGAACTTCACAGAGATCCGCCTGCCTCTGCCTCCCGAGTGCTGGAATTAAAGAAGTGTACTACCACCGGGCAGTAGTCCTAGTAATTTAGCAACAGGATAAGGCCCTCAAAAAAGTGCACACTCTCTGCACAGGCACTTAGACATAAGGAATGCTGATTGCGTTGCTGCATATGCTACAGGGAAAGGGAGAAAATAGGAAGAAATGAAATGTTGCTTCATCCATTTAAGACAGATTCATTTAACACAGCCGTATAGGTACAGTGTTGGGGCAGGGGCTGGGGCTGATGTTAGGTCTCAGACTTGGAAAAAATGGCTTGCTGGGGTGTCCATTAACTTGTCAAAATGGATGCTGACCATCAGGTTCTCCCTGCATCCCTCAACCCCTACCTGTCACAGGGTATGGCTGGCATACCCTGCCCCCTACCCTAAACTTCTCCAGCCCAAGCACTGGCCTTACCCTTCCCCCTGCTGCCCTTCCCTATATAATCCAACCATTTTTATTACCTGTTCTTTTTCATCCACCCCTCACCCTCCTGGCCCCTTGGTCTGGCTCTCCCCTCCCCCATCCCCTCACATGGCTCAGGTCATGTCCACTCTGGACTCTCCCAGATGTCCCTGCCTCTGGCTATCTCTCCCCTTTATCTACAATAAATCTTCTCCACCATACCTAGGAGCCGTCATGTCCTTCCTTTTTATTCCTTTTTATTTTTCCTTTCAGCTCAATTGGTAGAATGCTTGCTTGCCTAGCATGTGTGAAAACCTGGGCTCAATCCCTGGCACCCAGTGGCACATGTCTGCAATGCCAGGACTTTGGAAGGTCATCCTCAGCTCTGTAGTGAACTGAAGGCCAGCCTGAGCTACATGAGACCCTGTCTCAAAGCCTAAGAATAAAGGTGGGGAGTAATTCGGAGGGATACGGACACCCTGGCTTCCACATTCATGCTCACACAAACACACATGTAGGTGCATGCGCACCCATGCCACATATGTGTACCAAAAGATAAAGTTTCTAGTTTAAAAGATTTTACTTATTTTTATTATTTTAAAATTTAGTGGGCCTGGGGAGATGGCTCAGCAGTTAAGAGCACAGGCTGCTCTTCCAGAGGACCCGGGTTCAAATTCCAGTGCCCACATGGCAGCTCACAGCTGTCTGTAATTCCAGGTCCAGGGGATCTGATATCCTCATAAGGACATACATGCAGGCAAAAACATGAACACCCAAGAAATATATATATATATATATATATATATATATATATATATATATATATAGTGAGGAGGGTTATGTACCTAGGAGGCCAGAGGCCCCGCACCCCAGGAATTGGTGTAGTAAGCTGATGGGAATCTCTGATCAAGGTGCTGGGAATCAAACTCAGGACCACTAGAAGAGTACTGTATGCTCCTGGACTAATCATATATTTCTCTAGCCCCAAATCAATATTTTTTTCAAATAAAAATAAGGAGGTCAGATGTGGTGGTACATATCTTTAATCCCAGCACTCAGGAGGCAGAAAGAGGTGAATCTCTGAGTCCGAGGCCAGCCTGGTCTACAGAGAGTTCCAGGACAGCCAGGGCTACACAGAGAAACCCTGTCTCAATAGAGATAATAAAGTTCTGGGGAAATGTCTTAGCGGTCAAGAGTGTGTCCTGCTCTTACAGAGGACTGGGGTTCAGTCCCCAGCACCCACACCAGCAGCTCACACAAGCCTGTAACCCTAGCTCCTCAGAGTTCTGATCCCTCCGTGAGTACCTGAAGACACCCACAGACACATGCACACAATTAAAAGCAATAAAAATAGAAGTGCTGCCAGGTTGTAGGGTATACCCCTTTAATCCAAGTGCTCAGGAAGCAGAGATAGGCAGATCACTGTGAGTTCGAGGCCAGCCTGGTCTACAGAGGGAGTTTCAGGACAGACAGGGTTACAAAGAGAAACTCTTGCATCGAAAAATCAAAACCAAAAAATGTTGATACAGGTTTGGTAAGTCCTCCATTCATGTACTTGCAGGACAAGAACAGTACAGTGCCGGGCGCGGAGGCAGATGCCGATAATCCCAGCTCTTGGAAGGCTGGGACAGAAGGGGTGGGAGTTTGAAGTCAGCCCAGGGTACATAGTAAGGGCCCTTTCATAAATATGTAAACAGATGACTAAACAGAAATAAAGAAAAAGAAAAGAGAAAGATCCTTCACGATATGGGGAAATCCCCTGTTACTAGGTGAAGAAATAAATGTGCACCCGTATGTATGTGTGCATTTAAAACCACATAATTCAAATATTCTGACAGGATAAACCCATGACAGGGTGTCACTAACTTCCATCTCCCCACCCTGCTCAGAGTCATCTTGAATTTCAGCTCCGTTCCACCCTTGGTAAATTGTTTTAATCATCTAAAATCCAGATTGGTTCCTCCCTAGGAGCCCGGTGCTTTCCCTGTGGAGTGAATTTTCTCCAAGTCTCTGGCAGGAGGCCAACTCCTGCTCTTTGCTCTCACTGTGAAGTCCATTAATTGAATTCACCAGAAAACTGCCTGTCTCCATAGCAGCGGGGGTCATCAGCTACGAGCCAGGTCAGGGCTTTGCCCCTGGGGCATCTTGGGTTGCCATTCTCCAAGAAAACAGCTTACAAATGTCTTCATGATGGTTCAGCAGTGACCCTCCCCAGCTATGGTGACTAGCCCTACGATGAGCAGTGTGGAACAATATTCCCGAGGGTAAAATTAGTGGCATCTGTCCTTTAGCAGTAGCCACAGCTCTCAAATTGGGTTTTAAGGCCACAAAACAAGGAGGAAACCATATCTGCTACTGGAAACCTAGTTAACCACCCTAGACCGTGGATCAAGGGGAGCCTGACACCTACCACTTTATGAAACCAGTACAGTGCCTAACTACATTCTAAATATTTGTCCTGATGCTCTCAGATAAGTATAGCTCTCTCCCCTCGTCAAAACAACGTCTCCTGGCAACAGATAGAGACCATGACAAGAAACCACACGAGATCTAAGAACACAGAACACATGACAGCGTGCTCCAACCCAACAGGTAAAACTATAAGAGCCAGGGAAGCAGAAAGTTGGCTGTGCCTCCTAGAAGAGTCAGAGAAGCTGTGCCAGTGAAGTCTTAGCAACATGGCCGCCTAAACATGACCTGAGCAGGGATGGCATCACTGGACTTGATAACAAGGAACGTGGTGGCTCCTGGGGCGGTGGTTCTCAACTTGTGGGTCATGAGTCCTTTGGGTCACAGGAATTGCATATCAGATATTTACATTATGATCCATAACAGTAGCAAAATTACAGTTCTGAAGTAGCAATGAAAGTAATTTTATGGTTGCAGGGTCACCATACCATGAGGAACTGTATTAAAGGATCACAGCATCAGGAAGGCTGAGAACCACTGTCGTGGAGCCTCAATCCTAGACTGAGAACTACAAGCTAACTACTAAGGTGTGATGAGAGCAGGAAAATTAGTTTTACTCAAGGAAGAGCCTCCAAATTGGTTAACCAAGCCAAATGGTCATCTCCCAAAATCACACACACATATATAACTATATGAACCAAGCAGATTGTATTCATATATTTAGGAATATATACACACATATATTTATTTATGTACATATAGATTTATATATATATATAACTTTTATGTGTTTATCTATATAAAAGTTTATATATATATAAAACACTATATATATGTGTGTGTATAGTGTACATGTGCGCTTGTGACAACAATTAAAGAAATAGAGGTCATGAAAACAAGGAGATGCCAGACAGTGGTGGTGCACGCCTTTAATCCCAGCACTCGGGAGGCAGAGGCAGGCAGATCTCTGTGAGTTTGAGGCCAGCCTGGTCTACAGAGCAAGTTCCAGGACAGGCTCTAAAACTACAGTGAAACCCTGTCTCGAAAAACCAAAAAAAAAAAAAAAAAAAAGAGGACATTGCAGGTTCTGAGAGCCAGAGAAGGAAAGAAAAGACCCCCCAGGTTCCAGCTTGGGCTTGTGTATATGTCTGGGGACTTAGTAGAAATCCCCCCTTTTTTTAAAATCATCAGAATTTGGTAAGTTGTCCTGCATGTTGGACTTGGAGTCCTAGGAGCACCATGCCCAGTATCTGGGGTTTAGGTCCAGCTCTTGGGAACTTGGTAAGTAGGTTGCTCATAAAATATCCCTGAAAAGAGAGCTGAGAATCCTTACAGGTCACAGTCCAGGTGGACTCGGACCTCGGATCTAGAGACTGAGAGCAAACAGGGGAGAGTGTAGATGCCTGGCCTGGCTTGGGATGGTCTGGGAGCGGCTGACTACTGGAGAGTGTCCACAGTGGACACTGTTTGCTCTCCAGGTTTCTGTTTGTCCAAGAATGATTCACAGGACTTCCATTGGCCAGCCCTGCCTCTTGTATCGTGGTCAACCCTGAGTGAGGGACAGGAGAATGAAGTGTTTGTGACAGCGGAGGGGCTGGTGTCTGAAAGCCAGCTCACAGCTGTGTGGCTGTCTTAGTCACTGTTCTACTGCTGTGAGGAGATACCATAACCAAGGCAAGTCTCATCAAAGAAAGCGTTTAATGGGGGGGGGGTTGCAGTTGGGAGGGTTCATCCATGATCATCATGATGGGGAACAGTCAGGCATGGATGGCATTGTGACAGGAGCTGAGAGCTTGAGAGAGAGAGAGATTGCTGGCCCGGTGTGGGCTTCTGACACCTCAAAGACCACCCCCAGTGACATACCTCCTCCAACAAGGCCACTCCTCCTGATCCTCCCCAAGCAGTTGCACCAACTAGAAACAGGGTACTCAAACATGTGAGCTATGGGCACTTTCTCATTCAAACCGCCACAACGGCACACCATAAAGGATATGGAGCCAATAGGGCAAAGCCTATAAAACGGTTGGCACACACAGGCACCCCAGTAATTCTTCCTTTCCTTGCCATTTTTAGCTTACTGGGGTGATCTAAATGAGAGTGGACCCCATAGGCTCATATTTGAATACTCGGTCCCCAGTTGGTAGACGTGTTTGGGAAGGGTTGGAAGGGTGTGGCCTTGTTGGAAGAGATTGGAAGTGGGCGCTGAGGGTTCAAAAGTCTCACACAATTTAAGTGATTTTCTCTGCCTTGTGCTGGTAGATCAAGTTGTAAGCTCTCAGCTACTGGCCCAGGGCCTTGCCTGCCTGCTGCATGTTTCCTGTTGTGACGATCATAGACTCCCATTCCTGGAACCGTAAGCCCCTAATAAACTCTTCTATAACTGGTGAGAGTTGTAGTGTCTTATCACAGCAAGAGAAAAGCAGCCAAGACACTTAGCAAGTGTTTCTCTGAGGCCTGACTATAGCAAGACCAAACCCTAAGACGAGAGCAGAAAGCAAAGTTTGCTATCCACCTTATATAGTTCAGGATTAGTCGGGGAACACTGAAACCCACAGTGGCCTCAAGCTCTGTTTCTTAACGTCATTGAGAGGATCCTTTAGTGGCGTGTCCAGAAGCCCACCTCTCCAGTGATTCTGGATTGTGTTAATAATTGACAGTAGCCATCACAGACACGTAGAGCCAGGGATATGTGGGTTTCCAATCATAATTCCACTGCTTAACCAGTTGTGGAACACTAAGTAAATATTTTCAGCTCTTGTGCTAGGAATAGAGCCCAGGGTTACATACACGCTGGACCAGAGCTTACCCCTGAGCTGGGAATAGAACCCGGGGTTACATCATGCTGGACAAGTACTTTACCGCTGAGCTGTAGCCTTGGTGAGTCCCTTCACCTGCTTAGGCCTCAGTTTTATCTCTTATAATGTGTAGCTAAAAGTTCTACTTTACAGAATTGTGATGATGGAGCCAAGCCATGTATATAAAGGACCCTCCTAGGGACTGACATAAAGTGAGCACCCAGTGAAGATCTATTTCAGAGCTGGAGAGATGGCTCAGCAGGGAACTGTGTTTGCTGAGCTGGATTTCTGAAACCCATGTCAAGACAGAGAGAACAGACTCCATGGGTTGTCCTCTGATTCCCACATGTATTCTGCAGCCCACAAGGCCCCCATAATAATAGCGGATAATAATACAGTTACCTCAGATAATAATGTTCAGTAGGATCGTTAGACTTTTCTGTTGCCTTGATAAAATACTACCACCAAAAGCAACTTACATATGTTTATTTTGTTTATGTATGTTTATGTTGGCCTAGGGCTCCAGAGGGCTAGATGTCCAGGTGGACAAGGCATGATGACGAGAGATCAGAGCAGGAAGCTGAGATCACATCTCAACCTTTCTACAGGAAGCAGAGCGAACCAGAAGTGGAGTGAGGCTAAAAACTATCAAAGCCGGTCCCTCGTGGAATTCTTCAGAGAAGCTTCATGTCTTAACTGTTCTGTAGCTTCCCACGCCCTGGGGACCAGCTGTTAAATGAGACTATGGGGGACATATCTCACTCAAACCACAACAGCAGATTGCAGGGATCTGCTAGACAGTTGCCAAAAAAAAAAAAAAAGCCTCGCAACTACAAATGTGCATCCTTACAGTCTGGGGCCTTTGTCCAGGACAGGAGAGCCATCCTAACAGTAAGCATGCTGGGCTGCTGTGATGGTTCAGCAGATAAGTGCATTGATTACTCTTCCAGAGGACCCAGATGTCATTCCCAGCACCCACATGGTGACTCTCAACCATCTGTACCTCCAGTTCCAGGGCATCCAACGCCTTCTCCAGCCTCCAAAGGCAGCAGGCACACATGCTGTGCATAGATATACATGCAGACAAAGTGTAGTACACGTAAAATAAAAATTGAAGGGCTGGAGAGATGGCTCAGAGGTTAGGAGCACTGGCTGCTCTTACAGAGGTCCTGAGTTCAATTCCCAGCATCCACATGGTAGCTCATAACCATCTATAATGAGATCTGGTGCCCTCTTCTGGTGTGAGTGCGTGCAGGCATGCAGGCTAAAGAAAGAAAGAAAGAAATGAATGAATAAATAAATATTTTTAAAAAAAAAATTAAAGAAAGCCGGGCGATGGTGGCGCACGCCTTTAATCCCAGCACTCGGGAGGCAGAGGCAGGTGGATCTCTGAGTTCGAGACCAGCCTGGTCTACAGAGCTAGTTCCAGGACAGGCTCCAAAGCCACAGAGAAACCCTGTCTCGAAAAAACAAAAACAAAAAAAAATTGAAGAAAGAAAAGGCTTTAGTCTCTAAGACTGTTAGAACTGAGTACTCACTTTGGTAACTATCAGCCAACGAACACAGCTGGCTTTGTCTCATTTACAGTAATCAATCTTTGGTACCTTTTAGTTCCTATCCCTGAGGCTGCATCCTTTTCACCGGCTTTAAAAATCCCTAGTATTAGCTGGGCGGTGGTGGTGCACGCCTTTAATCCCAGCACTTGGGAGTTAGAGACGGGTGGACCTCTGTGAGTTCAAGGCCAGCCTGGTCCACGGAGCAGGTTCCATCCCAGGACAGGCTCCAAAGCTACATAGAAACCCTGTCTCGAAAAACCAAAAAAAAAAAAAATTAATAATAATCCCTAGTACTGTGGGCAGTGGTGGAACACACACCCTTAACCCCAGCACTTGGGAGGAAGAGGCGGGCAGATCTCTGTGACTCTAGGATGAGGCTGGTCTACATAAAGAGTTCTAGCTCAAACAAACATCTCTGGTAGTAGAGGTCAGGCAGCTGAGCCGTACACATCCATCTCCTACCAGCTTTGCTATCCCTTCAATGTGTGGTCATGATGATGACGGTTGCCTAGGTTACTGTGGGTCATGATGATGACAGTTGCCTAGATTACTGTGGGTCATGATGATGATGGTTGCCTAGGTTACTGTGGAGCGTGATGGCAATGGCAGCTCCCGAGTAACTAACTCTACAGGGACTGGAAAGTTGCTTTTAAAATATTGATTCTTTACCTGTGATGGGAAACCTTTTGATACCAGAAGCTGAATCTCAACCTTAAGTCATACCAAGGCTACCTACCACATCTGAGATTGCAACCCATGATCAGGAATAAAAACTGACCACAAATATGCAGGTCTCTGACGACTTCACCTCCAAATATCACCTTTCCCCATGCCTTAATTCACCTCTTTGTTTATTTCACAGATATCCTAAAATCATACCCTGAATGTCTCCCTCGGAAAGACAGGAGTGAGTTCTGGTCTCCCACCTCAGGTGCTCACTCACGCTGCCTTGCTCACAAACTCTTTCCAAAAGCTCATTCCCGGCAATTGGCTTGCTTCATGACGCATAAAATCAGCTAGGATTGTTAGCAGGAATGCTATTTTCTTAAGCTCCTTTACGAATTTGCTGCAAAGACTAAATAAGATAATCTGTGTAAACAGATAAAACAAAAGATAACACCCGTGAAACAAAGGCTAACACACCAGGGATCTCGTATTCTCCTGGCAAGGGGTGTTCTTAAGTGTAACAGGCCCACAGGCACAGGAGTAGCCCCGACCTCTCAGCTGAGTTGTTTTTCTAGCCAAGGCTAAACTGACCAAGCTATTAATTGACATTAGTGCTGGTGACTGAGCTCAGCTTTTAGTACGTGCTGAACAGGCACTCTATCACTGAGTTACATCCCTTACCCAAAGACCCGCTTCTCCAGAGGGGACCTCGCTAGATCTGGGGCCTTTGGAGAAGATGCTCAGGCATTCTTTTTATGGCAGCCTATGTGGATGCCTGTCTGTACCTGGGCACTGACAGTACGTGCTCCCCAGATTCCTCCCAGATATTCTGTAGGGGTATCACCAAAGAGCGTGAGGTCCCATAGGTGTGCGTGTGTGTGTGTGTGTGTGTGTGTGTGTGTGTGTGTGAGAGAGAGAGAGAGAGAGAGAGAGAAAGAGAGAGAGAGAGAGAGAAAGATTTGTGGGGTAGTGAGTGACCAAACACTACCGTGCATATTCAGAGGTGAGAGGGCAGCGGTATAAACCTGACTCTCTCTATCTGCCTTAACTGGGTTTCAGGGCTCGAACTCAGTTCGCCAGACTTGTCAGCAAGTGCCTTTTCCCACTGAGCCGCCTTGCCAGCCCAGAACTTCCCAGATCTAAAAGGATATTAAGATTATAAGTGGGGCTGAAGAGATGGCTCAGTGTTATGGTTTTGGTTCCTTTAAGAGACAAGCCACGCCCACTCCCTCCCCCATCTGCTGAGGCAGGCTGATCTCCAGCTTCCGGCCTGAGCTCACTCTCTTTTCCATCTTCCTCTCGGAGAGGCAGCTTCGCTTCCGTCTCTCTCCCCACTTCTCTGCTTCCCCCCTTCTCTGTCTCTTTCTCCTCTTCTCTCTCTCTCTCTCTCTCTCTCTCTCTCTCTCTCTCCCTCTCTCTCTCTGTCCCCCCTTCACCCTTCCTCCTCCATAACCCCCTGAATAAACATTCAACCTCACCCTGCATGTCTTGTCTATCCATATTTCTGTCTTCTGCCCGCCCGCCATGTGTCTCCCTGCCTGGGACCAGCCATTGCTCAGGGACCAGCAGCCGTCTCTGCCTGGGGCCCACTGCCTGCCGCCACATGGCCCGCTACCACCATTTGGGACCTACAGCATTTCTGCTGCCTACTGCCGCGGGGATCTTGCAGCATTTTTTAAAAAAGAACAACACTCAGAGGTTAAGAGCATTGCCTGCTCTTCCAAAGGTCCTGAGTTCAATTCCCAGCAACCACATGGTGGCTCACAACCATCTGTAATGAGATCTGGTGCCCTCTTCTGGCCTGCAGGTATACACATAGACAGAATATTGTATATGTATAAATAAATATTTAAAAAAAAAGATTATAAGTAAAAAAATCCCCAGGCAGGGTGGGTGGGCTTTCCTGGGAGAATAGAGGACCATCTGATGTGATGATGATTCACAGGAACCCTACATGGTTTGGGTTCACGTATGGTCTTTCTGGACAGAGGCTGCCTCAGCCAAAGGTGATCAAAAGAGAGTGCACACATTTCTCCATCTCCCACCACAGACTTGCTCTTTCTCTTCCTCCGAACTTAGCACCTCCCTCCTGCCTCAGAACCCCGAGTCTTGTGTGCCCCCACCCAGCTTTTCCACTTAGCATCTCTTCACTTTTGAGACCTCACCTCCCAGAAGTCCTCACTGCTCTACCTCACCGCTAGCTCATCTTTAAGGGACATCACAGGTTATGTTCTGAGCTGACTGCTAGATTTACAGTGATAAGGTAAAGCCGTGGGTTACAAGTAGAAGCTGAAACATGATTCTACCGTAAACTGTAGTCTTGCTTGTAAGAGTCTCAGAAAACTGCGTTTGGAATTATGTATCCGGAAAAGGCGTAGGCCATGACTGAATGTCATGTACACTCGGGCATGGTCCATTGTGTTGTTTTTTTTTTTTTCTGTGGCTTTGGAGCCTGTCCTGGAACTAGCTCTGTAGACCAGGCTGGTCTCGAACTCACAGAGATCCGCCTACCTCTGCCTCCCGAGTGCTGGGATTAAAGGCATGCGCCACCATCGCCCGGCGTGGTTTTTTTTTTTTTAGATTTATTTATTTATTATGTGTACAGTATTCTCAGTATTCTGTCTGCATGTATGCCTGCAGGCCAGAAGAGGGCACCAGATTTCATTACAGATGGTTGTGAGCCACCATGTGGTTGCTGAGAATTGAACTCAGGACATTTGGAAGAGCAGGCAGTGCTCTTAACCGCTGAGCCATCTCTCCAGCCCCTCCATTGTGGTCTTAACACTATTATTTGATATGTCTCTGTATAAAAGCAACGTTGGCACTGTGTAGGCAAATTTCACACCATTTTAATAGTTGTGCTTGGATTCTTGATTCCCTGCTGGTGTGCGACTTCAGACTCCAGAGTGAGGGGCACCTTTCTTTTCCCATGCCATTGCTGTTTTCCCCGCCCTTCAGGTCACCTCTGCAGACACTCGGGTGTCTGTGCTCTTCCTCTTTTAAAATAGAGATACACCTGTAAGAGCACACACCTGTAATCTCAGCACTTGGGAGATGGAGGCAGGAGGTACAAGAGTTCAAGGACAGTCAGGGCTATATGAAACCCTGTCTCAAAAAAAGTAAATAAAAAATAAAAGTAAAAAAGAAGGAAGAAAGGAGAAAGCGTCCTAGTACCCAGCACCCAAGAGGTGGAAGCAGCAGGTGAATCTCTGTGAGTTTAAGGCCAGTCTGGTCTACATAGAATATTCCAGGACAGCCAGGACTACATTGACTCTGTTTTAAAAAGGGGGCAGGGGGGCTGGAGAGATGGCTCAGAGGTTAAGAGCACTGCCTGCTCTTCCAAAGGTCCTGAGTTCAATTCCCAGCGACCACATGGTGGCTCACAACCATCTGTAATGGGGTCTTGTGCCCTCTTCTGGCCTGCAGGCATATACACAGACAGAACATTGTATACATAATAAATAAATAAATAAATAAATAAAAGGGGGCAGGTGAGGGGCTTGCTTAGCTTGTAAGAAGCCTGAGTGTGAACCCCAATACGTCATAAGCCAGATGTGGTGGCATGCCTGAATCCTAGAGGCAGGACGATCAGAAGTTCAAGATCATCCTCAGCTACATCGGAAAGTTTAAGACCAGCCAGGACTAAAGACCCTATCTCAAAAAGACGGGGGCAAAAGGAGGAGAAATAGCAAAAGGAGAGGGGGGAGAAGGGGAGGAGGATGGAGGGGGGATACAGGAGGGGAGAGAGATAGAGAGAGACACAGAGAGAGAGAGAGAGACAGGAGAGAGAGAGAGAGAGAGAGAGAGAGAGAGACAGGAGAGAGAGAGAGAGAGAGAGAGAGAGAGAGAGAGAGAATGGATCGCAAATGAATCTGGATTTTAATGGCGGCCAGATCTATGGTGCACGGTATAATCCAAGCACCCAGAAGGTTGAGGAATGAGATTTGCAAATTTAAGACTAATTGGGTTACATAACAAGCCAGACCCTGCCTAAGACAGAAAACGGAAAAAGACAGTGCTTGCTACCTGCTCAGTTCTGAAGATTAAATGGGGTAAAACGTTCCAGACTCCCAGGCACAAGGGCAGGACAACCTGTTCTAAGCCCGGAGCACTCCCTAAGGGCTATTTCTCAAACTGTTATCGAACAGAGGAAAGGGAAGCGGGTAGCCGGGGGTTGGCAGGGTTGTGTCCCTCTGTGGGGCTCACAAAGAGAGCCTTGTGTGGGAGTGGTGGACACGATGCCTCTTGAGGCATCTGGGCTCAAAGCTGCCGAGCCTGGGCTGGGCATTTTGCCACAGGTAGCTTTCTGAGGGCCCTTTCATCTGAGCCCCAGCTGCCACTTGACTGGCTGGCATGAAGCCCAACTGCTTGGGGAGTATCTGGACTGGCAGCTTTGTCTCGGGAAGAAGAACAAAGGGCTGGGGTCGGTGGGAGGAGGGCAGAGGGAGCAGCTCTGTTCACTTGTTCTCGGAACTAGGCCAGAGGGAAAGAAGACCCAGTCGCAGACAAGGGCATGCAGCATTTTGAATTCTTTTGTGGCCAGAGCACGAACCAAGATGAGATTACAAGGATGCGCTTTCAGATAATACCCCAACCTCTACCGTGTTATACAGGTAGAGAACAAAACACAGAGATGGACAGGGACTGCCAAAATACTGAGACCCAGTGGCAAAGCCAGAGGTAACACTCAGGTCTCTTGTTTGCTACAGACTCTGAGAGAGGGGTCACCGCAACAAAGGTGCCCTTCCCTTATCTGAGCTGTGAGGGTTAAATGCGCTAATGAATACAAAAGTTGGGGACGGGGGGGGGGGGATGCGGGGGGCGACTAAATTCATTTTCAAAGCTCACTCTGAGCTTTCTAGGCAAAGGACACTCAAAGTAGAAGGGGCAGCAGGAACAAAGGCAAGGAGTGCAGACTGCTAGGTTGGGGGAGACAGGAAATGGAGCTAAAAGCTGTTACTCAGTGTCATGCTCTCCACTCAGGTTTGAAGGTCCTTGCAAACGCTGGCTCCCTGCGGGAATCATCCCAGTCTGCCATTAATCCCTCTGGGAGTCCAACTGCTTAAAGCAAAGTGCTCTGTGGACTGTATAAATCAGGGAAGCGTGACTCTAGGAGATCATAGCTCCGTCTACGCGGCTTGGCCATTTTTGCCTAGGGATGTTGCTGGAGGTGCATACCTTGCCTGTGGCTGTGGATTGAATATGGGTGGTATGAGCTTCACGTGGCGATGTTAACAGTTGGCTGAACCTTTAAAGCTAGGACCTCCCTGCCAGAGGTCATTGCTGACCTCTGCCTGGTTTCTCTCTGGGTTTTGTGTGTGAAGTGTGATCTCTCCCGTCTCACACCATAATGTGATCCAGCCAGGGGAGTCCTCACCCGAGACTGAATCAATAGGGATTTCTCATCTAGCGTCCTCCAAAACTGTGAGCTGAATAAATCTCTTTTCTTTCTTTCTTTTTTTTGTTTTTGTTTCTTTGGAGCCTGTCCTGGAACTAGCTCTTGTAGCCCAGGCTGGCCTCAAACTCACAGAGATCGACTTGCCTCTGCCTCCCAAGTACTGGGATTAAAGGTGTGCGCCACCACCACCAACCACCAACAACCGGGCAAATCTCTTTTCTTTATAGAACACCTAACTTCAGAAAGTTGGCTATAGTGACAGAAAATGGATCAATGCACTCTGATACAAAGTAATTAACTCTTCATGGTCAAGAGAGAAGACAAGTGAGAGAGAAAAGTCATTGTCACAGTAACTTTTGTTTTGATAAAATTCTGACTAAGGCAAGCTAAAAGAGGAAGGGTTTATCTGGCACCCAGTTCAGGTTGCAGTCCATAATAGAGGGGAAGTCACAAAGACAGGTGTTACGAGCTGGGGGACTTCAGCTCCAGGTTCTTTTCGAGTAATATCTATGAGGACTCTGTGCCCTTCTCCCCAGAGAGTGATGAGTAACCAGACCAAGCAAGAGAATTGTTTTTATAATGATTCTTTACTAGCAACTTCAATATCCAATGCATCAATGGGGGTTACAATCTCAATAGGTATGGGGGATTGATAATGGGCAACACACAGGCACTTCAATATCACAATTATCAATCCTACTAAACCTAATACATAAAACCAGTTCATAACCTTAATCTAACTTATCACTTATTCATAAAACACCTCTTAACCTTAATACAACTTATCTATAACCTTAATACAACTTGTCCATTACTTATCTATAACCTTAATACAACTTATCCATTACTTATCTATAAAACGCTTCTTAACCTTAGCTTATCCATTAATTATTTCCTAATCTTATCCATAAAATATCTCTTAACATGTCACACACTAAACTTATGTATTAACATGTCTATGCTTTTCTCTTAACATTTCATACACACATGAAGTAGTATCATACGACCTGGTATTCCCTGGCTTAAAGGGGGCTTTTTTGACTTTCTTCAGGCTGGGCTCTTGTCCGCACTGGGGGCTGGGTAGCGAAGATCAACTCTTGACCCCGTCGTCTGCGCTCAGGAGATAAGGTCCTGATGTTCCAGGCTGGTATCTGGTAGGGCCTTGGACTCGGCTTTCGGGTGACCGAGTCTCGGGAGACAAGGCTTTTAGCTCTCTACTCTCGAAGATGAGGCTTTGCTCTCGGGATGGCAAAGCGTTCTGTCTGCTCAGAAGACGAAGCTTTGCTTTCGGGATGGCAAAGCATTCTGAGAGGCAGAGTATCTAGTCTGTTCTCGGGAGACAGACTTTCAATGTCCACTCTCAGGGAATGAGGATTTGCATTCGGGAAACAAGGCGTTAAATGTCTATTTTCGGGAGGCAAAGCTCTGTGCTCGGGAGACAAAGCATTAAATGTTTAGGCAAGGCATTCAATATGGCTGCTTTTCAGGAGGCAGGCTAGGAGGATCTCTCTTTCCACAGAGGCCTGGTGCCAGAGCCATTGTGAGAAGTGAGATAACCACCCTGCTTCAGCCACCTCTTTTAAGTCAGTTCAAAATTGCCCTTCGTTTGATCCTTCCGATAACCAGATGTCCTAGGTTATCAGTACCGACAGGCCACAGAAGGGTGGGGGTCCCTCTTGTGTTGCAAGATTATTTCGTTACCATGGTTGCTGGGTGCAGCCCCCCACATCTGGCAGGGCCAGATGGGTGTGGCAGCCTTCAAGTGGGCAAAAGTTCTCTTAATATTTCACCTTAGTAATTTTCCATACCACACACAAGAAGAAATGCTTTTACATTGCACCAAGTTATATTCATTCTTATTCTATAAATTTCCTGCTTTATCTACACTACAGATTCCCCTTTATTCATTCATTCAGAGGAATCTGCTTCCATGCTCATTACAGGAAGAAAGGTTTTATTTGGCTTATCTACCCCAAGTCACAGTTTATTGAGGGAAGCCACCACCACAGAAACTCAAGGCAGAAAACTGGAGACGGGAACTAAAGGGAACTAAAACAGAGGCCACGGAGGAACACTGCTTACATTCATTTAACTTAATTGGCTTGCTCTGCCGGGCTTGCTCAATTTGCTTTCTTAAATACCCCAGGACCACCCACCCAGGGATGGTATCACCCATAGTGGGCTGGGTTCTTCCGCTTTTACCATCAGTAAAGAAAATCCCCCACAGACTTGCCTGCAGGTCAATCTGATAGAGTGATAGAGGCATTTTCTCAATTAAGTTCCCTCTCTCCTGCTAGAAGAGGGCATCAGAGTCCCGAACTGAAGTTAACAGGTAGTTGTGAGTGTCCTGATGTGGGTGCTGGGAACCAAACTCTAGTTCTCTGAAAAAGCAACAAGGGCTCTTAACTGCTGAGCCTCCTCCCCAGTCCCTATCTTCTCAACAGACACACAGCATTGCAGGGCAAAGACAGACTGAGGTTTACTCAGCTGCTAACTGTAGCTAATCTGGCTAACACAAACAGATCAGTGGTAAATATATTCATACAAAATGGACCTTTTTTTTTCTGTTGGGTGGATAACCAAAAGTGGGTTTTTTGTTTTGTTTTGTTTTAGATGTTGTGCCCAAGTTGAGAACCCTCAGAGAGACCACCACCGGAATCCAGTCAAGTCCCAAAAGCAAAAGCAGGGTTTACTCAGCGCACTCTCCAGCCAGGCTGGGGACTCGACCACAACACTAGACACAGCGCAGTCGGGAGGAGACCCTTCTCATCATCTGGGGTTGACATTATGAACTGCAAACTAGGTTCATTTAGGGTCAGTTCACTAGACGCAAGGTGTGGGCTACTTCTGCTAGGGACATTTCATAGTTTGTACTTTTGCAAAGGTTCCTGTTTCCAGCTAACTCTTGATGCTATAAAGTATCTTGAACCCAGTGCCTTAACCAACTCCTGATCAAGCAAAGTTTCTTAAAATTTCCATGTCTTTACATAGAGTTGGTTATATTAACATCTAACGATTACAGCAGTTCACATTCCAACCTGCAAAGTTTGAACATTCCTTTTCCTGCCTCCCAGACTTCTCAGGCATGCACTCTTACAGTTCCCATAAGGGGAGGGAGTGGGTGTGGCTTGTCTCTTAAAGGGACAGGACAGATCATTACACACATCATTGCTCCTTCAACTGCCTTAGTTTAAATCCTTCTAAGCTGCAGTAAGGGTTTATTTCGGCTACCTTAGTGTTGCATTTTTAGAGGTTCTATTGGGCTCAAAAAATCTCCCTGGTCTTTTAAAACATTGTATTTTCTTATTCTTTACTCACGTTTGGGTTTAGGTGTGGTTTTGATTCTGTAGATGTGTGTTTAGGATGGGGTCCGGTGCACGCTAGGCAATGCGTTACCACGTACCCACACCTGCAGCCCGTGTTTTAGATGCGCTTTTTCATTTATCTCATGACATTAAATCCGTTCACACTGTACATGAGGGGCTCGGGCTTGTTTCCTTTGACTTTTGTTTCCTATGACGGACACTTTGTTTCCTTTAGTGGTTGTTTGTGGTTTTGGACAGTGAGCTTCTTTGAGGACTCCTTGCTATCTGTGTACATTCTTTGAAAATTGGTTTTATTATCTTTTTATGGGACACACACACACACACACACGGTGGGACACGAACACGGTGGGTGTCATTTTCTTCTTCCTTCCCACTTTCCTAGCTCTCCTCTTTGTGGGGTGTGTGTATTGTATGTTTTGCTGTGGCTCAAACCAGACTTTATACAGGCTAAGCAGTGTGCTATCACTGAACCACGCTCCAGTCTCTTGGGTTTTATTTCCTTTGCCAAGTGTGTGATTGCAGCGTCTAATCAGTTTCATTTGAATTAAGTATCTGGCTGTTGTTGCTGCTGATGACCGTACTGGGCTCCCGTAGTGTAAATATGTTTTAGAGAAGACTTTTCTCACTCAGAACTAAGGCTTGGAACAGGTAAGCCTTGAGTGGCAGCATTTTTTTTCTTCTTCTTATTTACTGTTTTATAGTCTCTGGTCTGACATCTACCCTCTGAGAGCCCCGGGATTGTCTCCTAGTACCGCTTCCCTGAAAGATTATAGATTACTTGAAGTTGATGACAGTTCAAAGACCCAGTGGGGTCGGTGCTCAACACCTCAGAGCGCTTTTAAGCCAGCTAAACAAGCAAGCACTACAGATGTTTCACAAAGGAGGCAACGGGGAGGCACAGAGTTTCTCAGGGGCGGGGAGTCACGAGCCTCTCCTGCTGGGAAGTTTTCGACACGTGGCAGGACTGTGTTTCCCGCCCATAAGTTATCAGCACAAGGCGGTGCTGTGTGGTCATTGCGAGCTGTCCTTTCCCACCAGGATGAGCCTGCCGGCAAACCAACTCAAGGAGCTCAGCCAGGAGTCTCTGCCCGCCAACCAACTCAAGGAACGCAGCCAGGAGTCCAGGATCTTGGGCTTCGACCCGGACATTGTAAGTGCACCCCTGCTCAGCGGCTGCTCCCGTCGTCCTGAACGCCCCACCTCCAACCCCCACCGGATGCTTTCCTAGCTCCGTTCCGTTTTCGTTCGCCCACCCTCCAGTAGTCCCCCTACCCCCACCCCGGGGAGCATCTTCTTACGCCTGTCAGTAAACTCCTTTGATACCTGTGCGGTCCCCACTCCCGCTCCACCAAGCTTTGTGCCTTCTCTCACTTGCTCTTTTCTTCCCTGGCTCGCCTCACTTAGTCTGTGTTAGTTCCTGTGTGTGTCCCCTCTGAAAACCTCTGGCTCGGCATAGTCCGGGGGTGGGGTGGGGAGGGTACTTCAGTCAGTCCTTTATTCTGCCCTGATAGGGATAGCCTGGCCAGCTCCCGCACTGTCCCTCTGCCCCAAAGAGTGCCCTGCTTACTTGCCTTCTATCATGGGCTGGGGGAGAGGACTTGGGGAGCACACAGCGGAGGCGTTTGCTGTGTGCAAAGCCAGGAGGAGGAGAAGGGAGAAAGAGTAACTGAATTTAATGAGGATAACACTGGCGCTATTCTCACAGTAGTGCTAGACCCCAAGAAGGAAGGGTGGGCATTTTATTGAAGAAGTCTATACATGTCCACACAGGAAAGCACACACTCTTTAGTTCATAGATCAAAGGCTCAAAGGCTCAGGATGTGGCTCAGTGGGAGGATCAGGACACAGTCCCCTGCACTGCCAACAAAACAGGAACAAGAAATAATGAGAATCATTCTTTAACTGAATTCCACAGCACATGCCCACAATCCTGCTTAGGCTTTTGGAGACTGTCTTTAAAAACAAAAAAACAAGCCAGGTGGTGGTGGCAGTGGCACAGGCCTTTTATCCCAGCACTCAGGAGGCAGAGGCAGGCGGGTCTCTGTGAGTTCAAGGCCAGCCTGGTTCACAGAGGAAACCGTGCCTAGAAAAACTAAACAACAACAACAAAAACAAGCAAACAAAAGACCAAAACAACCAAACAACAACAAAACAAAGAAAAGGGGAGATGGCCAATGTGAACTCTGTCAGGACACGCTCTGTTAGTACACTCTCACTCTGTCAGGACATGCTCACTCTGTCAGGACACGCTCACTCTGTTAGGACACACTCACTCTGTTAGGGTGGTTGCCTAAAATAAATAAATAAATAAATAAATAAATAAATAAATAAATCAGAAAACTTTGAACTTCCCCAGAGTTTTAGTTGAAATTAAAGAAGAGACAGCTATGAGAGTGTGGTAAGTAGGTGGCATGCAACCCCCCCCCCCATTTAGTGTAGAAGTTAGACCCTAAAGGTGCCTGCCTCATTTAGCACCTAACAGTAAGTCTGGGTACACGCTGAGAGAATAAAATTCTTATTCTCGGCAGGACTGAGTCAGGGGAGAGAGCAGACCCAGAAGCAGGGAAAGTGGCTCCTTCCAATAGTGTGATGACTATGTCATTGCTGGCTGTTTTCAAAGCTACCCGCCTAGTGTCAAGGGGTTCAGCACTTAGGTGTTCCATCGTCCCTGCTCAAGAAGGGCTTTAGTGAGTTCCTGGGTGAAGGCCTTGCAGGGAGCCAGCACTGAGCTTGATGCCAGGTAGGGCAAGATCTGCGTTTATCAGAATACCAGGTCTTGCTGCGGATTGGGGCCAAGGGTGAACTTCCTTCACTCTAACAGGTATTCATCGAGTGTCTCTGGTGTGCTGAGCCCTGCTAGTGGGTGCTGGTGACTCGTATGGCAGAGAGGAATAGTGTTCCCCTTTCAAACCTCCCAGTCTAATGGAGGATGAGCAAACAGGGGATCCCAAGGGAGAGGCTACTGTAACCTTAGAATGACTTGTCACTCTGGGGTCATAAGACCACCCTTCTGGAAGGCTCCTGGGGAACCTTTAATCCCAGGCCGAGGCACGTGGATGCGTGGATCTCTGAGTTCAAGGTCAGCCTGGTCCAAGGAGTGAGTTCTAGAATAAACAGGACTACACAGAAATGCCATCTCGAAAAAAAAAAGAAAGAAAGAAAGAAAGAAAAAAGAAAAGAAAAAAGGATTGAAAAGAGAAAGAAAAGAAAGATGGGTAGACTCAGTGATAGGAAGCAAGCTGTAAGAGAGTGAAGTCCCGAGGGCTTGGGACCCCAACCTGCCATGGAGAGAGGGAGGGCTGCAGTAGGTGATTTTGTTCTGCTTTGCTAGAGGCCAAGCAGTAGGCCTGTTGCAAAGAGCCTGGGAAACCTCAAGCTGTTCAAATGTTTAGTGCAGGAGACTCAGGTTTGCTTCAGAGAAAAGGAACTCTGGTTTGAGTGTGCAGAATCGATCCAGGGGTAGGCCCTAGCAAGGGCCACAGAACTTAGCAAAGCAACAGGACTCCCAGGACTTGGTGGTGAGTAAGTGTGTAGGGGAGACTAAGATCAAGGAAAAACCACATTATGCTGGGCTTCTGACTCAGCTAACTGGGAAACAGCAGGGGGGGTCAGTATTGGGGGCCTGAGAACATCTGAGTGGAGATGCTGCTCAGATGCCGCTCAGCCACTCAGCTCGGGGAGGGGAGGCTCAGATAATGTATGAATGCCGGGTAGACCCAGGAAGGTGTAGGGACCCTTCTGACCAAACGGGGTGAGAGATAAGCCAGGTCCCTCCCTGCATCTCCATGGCTGTCACAGACTCCACACCCAGCAGGTGCCTCCCAGAGGCAAAGTCTCTGCCAGCCACTCACCAAGGCTTTCCCACCCACCCAGGAACTGGCAAGGGGATTGTTAGTAAAGATGAAGAGGGGCCTTCCTCCAGAGAGTAAAAAGAAGTTCATCGTTCTAGGAGCACACTGGGCAGTGTGTATGGATGAGATACGAAGCTAAGATTTGCACAGAGGCTGGGAACTTTGCGGAGAAAGAATTTTTTTTTTTAAAAAGACACAGAATAAAGAAGCTTGTGGACAGGGCTGAAGTCTTATAAGATAAACTAAGCAGTGTCGCGCAGGGTGGTAGAGTAGGAAACTAGTTTTGCTTTGTTTGAAATGGGGTCTTGTTGCATAGCCATGGCACAAACACTCCTGAGTGCTTAATGACATTTGGGCTACCACAGCTTACCTAGGAAAATGGTTTCTGTAAATTAGCTTCAGAAAGGACTCCTTTGGGTTATTGCTTTGGTTTTTTGAAACAGGATTTCACTGTGTAGTCCTGTCTGTCCTGGAATTCACTCTGTGAACCAGGCTGAACTTGAACTCAGCGAGATCCGTCTGCCTCAGCTTCCCGAGTGCTAGGATTAAAGGTGAGCACCACCACTGCCCGGCTGGAGAGGACTTTTGAGGCGGCTGGGTGGATTAGACTTTGAGAGTTGGAAAGATTTGAGTTCTCTGTGTCCATCTTGCTTCCGTTTTCACAGAGGTCAAGGCTTAAGGTAAGGAGTGAGCTTCCTTCCCCAGGCAGGGAGCTAACATGGGCTTCAGTGAGGCAGGACTTGGCATGGGCTAGAACACCCACCCTGACGTGAGTTAGACCGTCTGGTGGGCATTTGATCCTAGCTGCACTTCAACACTTCCCTGGTCTGTGCATCTTTCCTCTGGGTTTTCTTTATCTGTAAAATGAGGGCACTGAGAGGACCTAGAAGCTGAGCGCCTGCAGAATAGGAACTGCCAGCAGAGTGATTTATTCAAGGTTTAGTCTGTAGCTCCTTGATAACTCCCTGCTCCGTTGAGGTGATCTCAAGGTTAACCAAACAGCCTTGCCAAGGGGCCTTGAAGTCTAGGGGAGGCAGACGTTCTGAGTTTCCTTTCCTCAGCTGTATGATCTGGGTCTTTCTTCTCCTGCCACCCCCTCCCCCCCATAGCTGAAATAGCCCCTGTAGGACTTGTTGACTTGGTAACTCAGTGCTCCCCACCCCAGCAGCTGGCTTGTTTTGGGGTCTCCTAATCCCAGGACAGTACTTAAATCCTAAGAGGCTGTGAGACAGACAGGTTGAGAATGAGGCCATGCCTACCTCAAAATGAAGGACCGTCCCCATCACTGGTCCCCACCCTGACCTGTACTTGAACCTTCAGGTTGGAAATGCAGCCTTCACTTTTATCACTGCAGACAGCACCTCCCCTGGTAGGTTGTCACGGTGTGTCTCCTCGACGTGCACTGTTGGTTCACGCCGCCGTTTGTGTCTGCAGGTTGTGGAGCTGAACGTAGGTGGACAGTTCTACACCACCACCATGGGCACCCTGATGAAACATCCAGGCTCAAAGTTCTCCGAGATATTATCCCGATCAGCAAAATTCTACAAGGATGCCCACGGCCGCCTCTTCATTGACCGTCCTGGCACCTACTTCGGTCCTATCCTGGACTACCTACGCACTGGGCAAGTGCCCACAGAGAACATTCCTGAGGTTTACCGCGAGGCTAAGTTCTACCAGATCCATCTCTTGGTGAAGGTTTTGGAGGATATGCCCCAGATCTTCGGTGAGCAGGTGGCTCGCATGCAGTTCTTGCTGGGAGTGCCCAACTACAGGGAGAACCTGGAGGTCTTGTTGCACCTGGCTCGGGCAGAGGCCGTGGCAATGCGCTCATCCAAGGTGGTGGTGTGTGTGGTGCACACGGAGGAGGAGGAGGCCAAGTGCATGGAGCCGCTGCATATCCTGGAGGCCAAAAAGACACCCGTCGTCAAATTTGGGCCCTGGAAGGCAGGCCCTGGGACAGAGGACTTTGTGTACTGCCTGGAGAAGGACATTAGAGCCAAGGGGTATATGGTGTCCCCTCAGAGGTACCATCTGAGCAAGGACCCGTATACATGCTTCTGGATATTCATCTTCACTTGGTGGTGATCCCTAGGAGTGGGGACTGTTTGTTAGTGGCTGTGGTGGAACTTGTGAAACCAGGTGCCACCACAAGCCAAGTTCTAAAGCTGGGCCTGTAGCTCCAGTACTTAGGAGGCTGAGGAAGACTAACCACCATGAGTTCAAAGCTAGCCTTGGATATAGATTGAGACCCCACCGAAACAGCTCAGGAGAGGTCAGACTGTCCTGACTTCACATCTGTTCCCCTCTGAAGCCTCATCCTGCTGGCTGGAATAAAGTAGGGTTTTTCCTGTCTTCTGGGAAATGAAGCTTATCAAATGTTTAACAGATCAAAGGGTTCCTCCTTGCTTGCTGGGAAATAACCCTGATGCAAAAACTCCTCTAGCCTGCACCTGGTGTGATGTCTTTATAAATCCTGTAGTGCTCAAGTTAGGGGCCAAGAGTTCTTTGTGGCAGGACTGTCACAATAGCCACAGGTTAAATAAAGGACTCTGATCTGGCCTCGTGTTAGTAACTTCCTCCAGTGGATTGTAACTGTATTTTTAACACAGTAGACCTTGCCTGGTGGTCCATACCTTTAATCCCAGCAGGGAGGCAGAGGCAGGTGGCCCTCTTTTTTTTAATAGTTTATTCTATTTTTTTAATATTTATTTATTTATTATGTATACAATATTCTGTCTGTGTGTATGCCTGCAGGCCAGAAGAGGGCACCAGACCTCATTACAGATGGTTGTGAGCCACCATGTGGTTGCCGGGAATTGAACTCAGGACCTACGGAAGAGCAGGCAATGCTCTTAACCACTGAGCCATCTCTCCAGCCCCAGGTGGCCCTCTTGAGTTCAAGGTCAACCTGGACTACTGAGGGAATTCCCTAGGGCAACCAGAGCCCTACAGAGAGCCCTGTGTCAAAGAAAAAAAAAAACAAAAACAAGCTGGGCAATGGTGGTGCATGCCTTTAATCCCAGCACTCTGGAGGCAGAGACCGGAGGATCTCTGTGAGTTCGAGGCCAGCCTGGTCTAGAAGAGCTAGTTCCAGGACAGGAACCAAAAAGCTACAGAGAAACCCTGTCTCGAAAATCAAAAAAAAAAAACAAAAAAACAAAAAAAAAACTTAAGGCCCCAAGAAGTCTGGTTCCTGAGTTTAGATTACAAGCATGAGCTACAGCATCTAACTCACTTTAGTCCTTTCGGGGATAAAAGAGGAAAACTTATTTCCTGGCTTATTAGTTGCTTTCCCGTTCCTACACTAAAACCACAGTGACCAAGGCAACTCATAGAGTCTTACGGTTCCAGAGGGATAAGAGTCCATTGGGACACAGAACTGTGGTAGGAGGCAGCATATGCAGGTAGGGACAGCTGAGCTCACGCCTGGAACCACAAGCAAAAAACAGAGTGATCTGGGAATGGTGCATGGCATCTAAAACCTCCCTGGAGGAATCCAGGAAGACCACGCCTCCTTAATCTATCCAGTTGGTCTCTTCGACCAGTTCCTTGCATGCTTGCTTTATAAAGTAACGGTTGAGTAAAATGCCACAAAGGCAGGTTGGAGGTTAGGTTCTGCAGTGTGGACTTCAACCTTGCCGCTGACGTGTCTAACCTGCCCACAGCGGACCCTGAGGCTTACCTCCTGAGAGTACATCACTTTGCAGGGGACTATGTATATATATAATATATATACATATATATATTATATATATAAAATGTATACAACATTCTGTCTGTGTGTATGCCTGAAAGCCAGAAGAGGGCACCAGACCTCATTACAGATGGTTGTGAGCCACCATGTGGTTGCTGGGAATTGAACTCAGGACTCTTGGAAGAGCAGGCAATGCTCTTAACCTCTGAGCCATCTCTCCAGTCCTGCAGGGGACTCTTTAGCAACAAGGCTGACCTCAAACTTGCTGTCGCTAAGGACGACCTTGAACTCCTGACTCTCCTGGTTCCTCCTCCAAACGCTGGTATTCTGGGCATGGGCCACCACACCTGGTTCCTTTGGGGATGATGTGGATTGAACAGAATGCTTCCCACATGATAGACACCCATTCTACCAAGAGATCTACCTCTCCATTCCACAGGCGTTCTGCTCTGTGGTGGCAGATTTATTTCACTGCCAATCAATCAGCTCTGCTAACTCTAACAAACTGTTGGGAGACATGCCGGCATTTCTGAGCAAATGGCACTGACAGCTTTGTTTGATGATGTTTACAGATCTGCTGAGAGGCTAGGAGCAGTTTTACTTTCCGTAATGGGGTAATAAAACTAGCACAACCCTCCCTTCTTGGAGCTCTTTCAGGGTGCTGACTCTCTTCCATGGATGGGAAGGCATGATTGTTTCTGGGCAGTATAACAAAGTCTGTCTCCAAAGGTGTGCGTTAATGCTCAAGTCAAATCTATTATATCGTTACTTCTGCTATGTTCTGCCTGCAATTTTTAATGCCAACCAGAATTCAAAGGCTGGGAAGATGGAGTCTACTTTTCTTTTCTTTTGTTTCAGTGAGCCGGGTCTTACTGAGTGGCCAGAAACTCCTTATATAAACCAGACTGGTCTCGAACTCTCACAGAAATCTGTGTACCCGTCTCTGGAGTGTTGAGATTAAAGGTGTGTGCCACCCGACCCCCGGATGACCCTATCTTTAATGGAAGAAGTCTTAAAGTCACATTGACAGGGTTACACATAGAGCTGGCAGCAGGATCTTTGCTGAGAGAGCACACGTGTACACACACACACACACACACACACACAGAGTGAAGTCTAAGGAAATGGAGCTTTTATGCTTTTTAGACAAAGAACAATAAATCTGTGAAGGATGGCCTGATAATTGAAGACATAGATCAGATGATAAGCTCTAGAGACGTTCCTCAGAGACATGTCAGGACAGAACGGAAAGCTAAGAGAAGAGAAAGGCTACTTCACAGTTTACTCCATTTCACCGCAGTTCCAATTGCCAGTTTCTAGTAGCTAAAGCTTGGCACGTGAGTGACATTCCTCCAATGGTGTTTGTTAGCATGGCTTTATACAGAGGTGTGTGTGTGTGTGTGTGTGTGCGTGCGAGTGTGCTTTTGAGACAGGTACTCTCACTAGACTTATTGATAATTTGGCTAGGCTGACTGCCCTGTAAGCGCTAGGGTTCTGCTTGTCTTTGACTTCCTAGAGCTGAGGACACAGATCCCCACCTCTGTGCCTGGCTTTTGTATCAGTTTAGGGGTTCCAGTGTGCGGTAGGAACATAACTGACTGAGCCATCTCCTTAATATCTTCTACTTGGTTGTATGTGTGTACATGCATGTGGAGGCCAGAAAATAACCTTGGGTGTCCTTCCTTCAAATGACCAAGACCTAAATTCAGACATCTGGCACCCAGAACCGGTGTGGTTGAAGCACGCCTGTGATGTCACCGCTGGATTCGGAGTCAGTCTAGCCAAAACAGCATCAAGGTCAGGGGTCAGTGAGAGACACGTCTCAAGAAGCGAGGTGGAACCGGTTGAGGAAGATACCCAACATTGACCTTCGGCTTCTATACCTACCCATGGGCACACCACTCATACACACAAGGATTTCACGGTTAATTTAGTGTTTGCCACCAATTCGAGGAGCCGAAACCTTGGAAATATTTTCCTTAGGCTGCTTTAATAATATGGAACACTTCACGAATCTGCGTGTGCGATCTTTGCACAGAGGCTGTGCTTGTCTCAATATCATTCCAATTTTATCCTGAGGTTGTTTGGTTTCCCATCCATAGGATGGCCTTGAATTCACTATACCGATATGGCCTTGAGTTCTCTACCTCCTGGGGGCTGAGGTTACAGATTGGTGCGCTACACTTTGCTTTGCTTGGCATGCAAACAAATGGTTTTCAGCATGGCATTTTCATAATCATGTCATTGTGTTTTGACTGTATTCATTTCTTTTTTTTTTTTTTTTGGTTTTTCGAGACAGGGTTTCTCTGTATTCATTTCTTTAAGCACTACTTTTAGTTTCGTTTTGTTAATTTTCCACATAAAATTATGGTTAGCACATGCTTGCCTTAAACTTGCTATAAAGCTCAGGCTAGCCACTAAGAGTCTCCCTGGGGTTGGGAATATGGGACAAATCCATCTAGCTAGTGGTCTTACATTTATTAGCAATTGGGTTTGAGAGGATAGCCAAATATTGGAATAGTAAGAACAGCTAATATTTATTCAAGAAACTGTTTGCTAATTATTTCGTTTGATACAGCATATGCTCTGCTGTCTCTGAAGTCTGAGATATCGTCTTTTTCTATGGAAAATGTACCCTTAAAAGGGGGGGGGCTGGAGAGATGGCTCAGTAGTTAAGAGCGCTGGCTGTTCTTCCAGAGGTCCTGAGTTCAATTCCCAGTAACCACATGGTGGCTCATAACCATCAATATTGAGATCTGGTGCCCTCTTCTGGCCTGCAGCATACATGCAGATAGAACATTGTATACATAAGAAATAAATCTTTTTTTTTTTTTTAATTTTTATTTTTGGTTTTTGAAGACGGGGTTTCTCTGTAGCTTTGGAACCTGTCCTGGAACTAGCTCTTGTAGACCAGGCTGGCCTCAAACTCACAGAAATCGGTCTACCTGCCTCTGTTTCCTGAGTGTGTAACGCCACTTGGCTGTAGCTTACCAGCTAAAGTTCCAGTGTCTGTCTCCAGTGGAGCTACATGTTTTCTCTCTAACTCTGCCTCCTTTCTCCAAGCATTCAGTTTAGTTTTCCCCGCCTACCCAAGTTCCACCCAATCAACAGTTCAAGGCAGTTTCTTTATTCACCAATGGTATTCATAGCATAGAGGGGAATCCCACATCAACAGAGCAAGTTCCAGGACAGCCAAGGCTACACAATAAAATCCTGTCTCAAAGACAAAAACAAAATTACAGAGAGAGAGAGAGAGAGAGAGAGAGAGAGAGAACCTTTGATGTGTTTGGGTCCTTGTACTTACTAACATCCTGTTTCCTCCCCTAAATATCCCATATTAACTTTCTTTTCTTGTAAGCTGTAAAACTTGACAGTACCACATACATTCGCTTACAGGCTGTTCTTGATTCTCTACTGTTTCATTCCATTGTAAGCATGTTTTTTCAGGTTACGCATGATTGTTACCGTTTGGACCAGAGGCTCAGAGGAACTTTGGCTTCCTCCTCAGACTCAAGATTCTTTCCACTCCTCCACAGCTATCAGAGAAAATGCTGGTTCCTCTCCAGAGACACGGGGAGCACAGCACGCTGACCCGTCCGACAGAGGCTTGGTCCCAGCATTCTTGAATCTTTTATTTATTTCTTTTTTAATTTATTTATTATTTACATGTATGCCCGCACGCCAGAAGAGGACGCCATATCTCATTACAGATGGTTGTGAGCCACCATGTGGGTGCTGGGAATTGAACTCAGGTCCTCTAGGAGAGCAGCCAGTGCTCTTATCCGTTGAACCATCTCTCCAGCCCAGCATTCTTAAATCTTTAGTCTTACAGTAGTATCATTCAGGAAAATGATCTCAAACCTTTCACTAATGCTCCAGGAAGCTTTTGCCTATATTTTGTGTGGTTTCCAGGTTTTCTTGTTTCCCAGGACACAGCTCAGGGTTCGACGTCCTGCTCTGCACCGCCCGCCTCAGCCTTTGACTCGGTCCCGCCTTCAGGACGCGCCCGGACTTCCGTTTCCGCTGGAGCCAAGGCAGCCGGGTGGCCGGGCAGTCGAGCTTCAGGAAGCGGCCTCTCTATCCTGGGTCCGCAGTGCCTTGTGGGATCGCGGCGGAGTTTGGGGTGACAGAAGTGCTCCGCCCCCCTCCCCCCCCCCGCCCCGCGCGCGCTCGCCCAGAGTACGGAAGCCGAGACGGCCCGGCGCAGCCATGGCGGCGCACCTGAAAAAGCGGGTGTATGAGGAGTTCACGAAAGTGGTTCAGGTAAGCGCTGGCCGTCGGCGCGGGAAGGTCGTCCTCGCCCCAGGCTGTGCTTCCACAGGGGCGTCCTGGCTCACGTGACCCGGTCCGGTTCCGGCTGCGCGTCGGGGGCGTGTGAGGTCGAGGCCGCTGGTCTCGCGTGTAGTCTGACTTTTTCTTCTTTTTTCTTTATTCATTTTTGTTCTGGGGATAGAATTCAGGGTCCTACGCGTGCTAAGCATCACTCTACGTGTGAATCACACTCCCAGCCCACTTTAGAAACAAGTCACACACACACAAAAAACCACACACAAACACCAAGATTATTAGGAGAAACAAAGTGCCGTGTAATTTTTCAAACTCTCTTCTCGGTTACCTTACTCTGATCTCTCACCGCTCGGTCGTGCCAGATCGGGTTCCGTCTGCATCCTCCTGCCCTCAGCTGGTGGCGGAATCCTCCTAACTCTCGCTCCCTCGCTTCAGAGACAAATGGGAAAATAAGCCAAGGGGTCTGTAGAATTCTGGCCCCAGACAGAGCAGGCGAGAGTCGCAGGACTGCCTCTTCGTCGTCCTCTGTCGGAGTTTTTGAAAGATAGGTGGACCAAGCCCTGTCAGGACAGTCACTGTGTTCTGTAGCGTGTCTGTAGAAGAGGTGAATCTTCATTCTGCATCTCAGATTTCTGTATCTATACATGTATGTATAAAATGTTATGCAGAATTTAGATATTTTTTCTTTTCTTTCTTTTTTATTTATTTTTATATTTGGTTTTTAGAGGCAGAGTCTCTCTGTGTAGCTTTGGAGCCTGTCCCGGAACTCACTCTGTACACCAGGCTGGCCTCGAACTCACATAGATACGCCACCTGGGTGCTGGGATTAAAGGTGTGCACCACCACCGCCCGGCTTTTTTTTTTTTTTTTTAAATACTTAGTGATTTCGGTGTGCCATGTATGGTGGGAAGTCTTTGGCTACAAAGTCCAATGTGTATCAGAGCACCTGCCTCTTGGAGAGCCAGAACAGTGTGTCAGCACCCCAGGAAGCAGAGACTGGAGTTACAGACTGTTGTGGGGCACTGTGTGGGTGCTGGGAGAGTGGGAACAAGTGCTCTTAGCCCTCAGTCATGTCTCGGCCAGGTGGTGGTGCCACGCGCTTCTAATCCTAGCACACAGGAAGCAGAGGCAGGCAGATTTCTGAGTTCGAGGCCAGCCTGGTCTACAGAGCAAGTTCCAGGACAGCCAGGGCTACACAGAGAATCTCTCTTGGAAAACAAAAAACCAACCAACTAAAGACAAAGTCCTTATAGAGTGCAGCTGCCTCAGACTTGCTGTGTAGCTGAGGTTCACTGTTAGCTTCTAAGCCTGCCTCCACTCCTGTGTATGCAGGGTTGTGGATTGAACCTAGGGTCTCGAACGTTCTAGGCTTCACTCTACAAACTGAGCTACATTCCCAGCAGCCTCTTGCGATAGCTTTGAGGGAAATTAGTTCTGAACTTTGGGTCACAGGGTCCAGCTTTCCAGAGCTCCTGCACTCATGGCTTTCTTTCTGGGATTTTTGGGTCTGTATTCCTCCCTTCCCTCTCCCTGTATCTTCATTAACGGTTTATTTTTATTTGTGTGTATGTCTGTGTGAACATGTCCCATGTGTTTGCATACCGCTGCAGCTGGAGTTAAACATACTTGTGAGCCACCTGACCCGGGTGCTGGGAACTGTACTTGGGTCCTCTGAATGACAGCCAGTGCTCCTAACCACCAAGCTTCTCTCTAGCCCCGCCCCAGTTCCTTTCTGTTGTGGAAAGTTTAGGTGGAGCCTAACAGGGTTGGTTGGTTTGTTTGTTTTGCTTTTTTTTTTTTAAGTTAGAGACATTCAAAGCAATTATGTTGTTACATAGTGTCTCTGCTTTCTCCCCTACATCTCTGAACTCATGCAGATGTCAGTTTTACACAAAATGTATGCCATTCTTCATTTCTTTGTGTGCTGTATCCTGAGTGTCCCTGTGTTTTTGCTTCAAGACCTGACTGAAGGTTCAGGTTAGTTTCTGCTGCTGCTCCCATGCTGCTGTGTTGTGCTCTCCTGTTGGCTCTCGTCACCTGGCACTGCTCAGGTGCCAGTGTACGTGCGTCCCCACCAGCATGTTCCCTGATGGCAAGAGTAATGGGACCTGGCTCCCTAAAACAGTACTCACCACGGCAGAGATTATTCCCCTCCTTACATATCCCCTGAGAGAAAAGTCAGTCCTCGGTTTTGAGCCAGCTGCAGTCCAGGTAACTCTGAGAACTAAATCTGGTGTCAGAGCCTCCCACCTCTGCCTGCCAGGTGTCAAGGTCGCAGGTGTCCATAGCAACCGTCAGAAAACTCACTTTAGAGTGTTGTGTGCACAGCACAGAGCGAGGAAGTGAAATCTTTGTGTTCTTGTGTTTCTTTCTTTGTTAGGAAAATGAGGAGGAAGAGGGGACCGGTGTGTGTCTAGTGCTTATCACATGTATGTACAGTCAAACAGAGTAATTTACGTTTCTCACGGAACCCCTTGAAAGGGTATTGGCATGCTCTTCATAGAGAGGAGAAAGCGTCAAGGAAGTAGAATTCTCGTGATTTCAGAGCTGCTTTGTTCATGTCATATAATGTTCCTGACTACAATTTTCCTGATAGAGCAAACTTGAGGGAGATGATTGCCACCTGCCCTAAAATAATATGTTAGAGAATAAAGAAAATTAGTGATTATGACATTTTTCTATACCTGCATATTTTGTTAGGACTTAAGGAACTATAGGGCTTAAGCATTTTTTTTTAAACATTTACTTCTTTTGTACAACTGTGTGTGTGTGTGTGTGTAAGAGTGGGTTCTGGTGATGGAACTCAGGTCACTGGCAGGCTTGATAGCAAGCACTTTTACCGACTGAGCCATCTCACTGGCCTTATGATGCTGTGTTTTTGAAGTTCCATTAGCTAAGCGCGTGTGTTAGAGAGGAAAAATTATTTCCATCCGGTGAGCCCAAGTTAAATTTGCCGTCTCTGTTTTCGCATCTTCTCTTTACCTTCTTACAGCAACAGCAAGAGGAAATCGCCACCAAGAAGCTCCGGCTGACAAAGCCTAGCAAGTCTGCCGCCCTCCACATTGACTTGTGCAAAGCCAGCTCCCCAGCAGACGCTCTGCAGTACCTCCTCCAGTTCGCCAGGAAGCCCGTGGAGGCCGAAAGCGTGGAGGGGGTAGTCAGGATTCTCCTAGAGCATTATTATAAGGTAAGCAGCTGGTGGGGTCCTTGTCAGAGCTGGGCTGTGCCTGCCTGCAGAGTGGGTTCGCAGTGCCAAGAAGCAGGAAGGTATTCCTCTGCGAGGCACCGTGGATGCCAAGATGAAGGCGAGGTGCGCAGTCTGCAGAAGCTTGCAGGGTAGTTAAGTGGAGACAGGCATGCAAATGGCTTGCCCAGAGGACAGTGAACTCTACGTAGAGCGGAGTGAGGGCACAAAGGAAGAGTCAGTGTCAGCCGTGTCTCTTCCGTGTTCAGCCCTGGTGTGCCCGTTATCCTGCTGTCCTGTTGATTTAAGGCCTTCGCACCTGCTGTAGTAGCCCCCTTAACAGCGCAGGGTGGCGTCAGACCCCCAGGACTGGAGTTACGACTGCTAGGGAGCCACCATTGGTAGTCAGAGGTCCTCTGCAAGAGCCGCAGCTGCACTTAACTGCCTAGCCATCTCTAGCTCCTATTTATATTCTTTTTGTTTTTTTGAGACAGGGTTTCTCTGTAGCTTTTGGAGCCTGTCCCAGCACGTGGGAGGCAGAGGCAAGTGGCTCTCTGTGAGTTCGAGGCCATTCTGGGCTACAGACCAAGTTCCAGGACAGCCAGGGCTATTGCATAGAGAAACGCTGTCTCAAAAAGCCAAACCAAACCAAACAAACAAACAGAAGCTGGATGCTGTGGCACATCTGTAATCCCAGCACTCCTATGGAGAAATGGATTCAGAAGCAGGAGAACCATCTAGAAGTTTGTAGACCCATTAGCTTGCAGTGTGTAGCACAACAGAAAGAAGAGAGACCCATCTTTAACGAGGTGGAAGCAGTGAACCAACTCAGAAGGTGTCTTCTGACCACCACACATGTGCTGTGGTGCACTTGTACCTACATAATACGTGTGCACACACAAATAAATGGGAAATAAAAAAGGAAAGCACAACCCCAAATATATAGGTGAGGAGTCGGGTGGTTGTGATCACATGTGGATGGCAGTTTGATTTCTTCCAACCCCGGTTTAAATACTTTGGTCACTGGCATAGAAAGATGATTTAATGTCAACACTGATGAGGCACACCCCCCCCCAAGTTTGTATCTTCATTTATCTTCTTCTCGGTGCTGGTGTTGCACCTCACTCTTGACTGTACAGTGTGGGGAAGGAAGGGGAGAAACTTCCTACCACAGCCGCCTTGGCGACTGACCCCCTGCTTGTCAAGCTGACGAGACATCTCGTTGTTGTTTTTCCTTTGCAGCTGATCAGTTCCAGTCTCCTGTCCCGACCTTCTAAACAGGATCTGGTGATCCGCAAACGTTGGTGATAAAGGGTTTTTCTAGTGATCACAGTGGTGGACGTCACTCCCACTCTATTTCTTATGTATACAGCGTTCTGTCTGCATGTACGCTGCAGGCCAGAAGAGGGCACCAGATCTCATTACAGGTGGTTGTGAGCCACCTTGTGGTTGCTGGGAATTGAACACAGGACCTCTGGAAGAGCAGCCATTGCTCTTAGCCGCAGAGCCTTCTTTCCAGCCCCTGTCACTCCCACTCTCTTTGACACTCCACGAGCTGTGGTTCCAGCAGCGATGGTGTCTAGTGCCTGCCTTGTCCATGGGGAAAGCAGCTCTGACATCCGTGTCAGCTGCACGCTCTTTGTTGTAGTCATTAACAACATCAGGAGGACATAAGCATTTTCACTTCAGTACGGAGTGTCACAGTGGTAGAGGACGTGTCTTGAGTTGTATGAGTTACTTTTCAGAATATCTGGATCTGTGAATTTCCTCTGGGTGTGCGTTTCCCATGTCCTGTGTGTTTGATAGCTCAGAGCAGAACAGCAAATGACAGTTGCTTTTTTTTCTAGGAAAATGATCCATCCGTGAGACTGAAAATTGCGTCATTGTTGGGCTTGTTATCAAAGACGGCAGGATTCTCTCCAGACTGCATAATGGATGACACCATTAACATCCTACAGAATGAAAGTACGTTGTGACTTAAAGGCTGTGTAGTTCTTTACATACATACATAAGAATTTACAACCAAGTTTTGTGTTGGTTGTTATTAAAAGAAACTTTTTTTTTTTTTAAAGATAGGGTCTTGGCTGGATGGTTGTGGCGCACACCTTTAATCCCAGCACTAGGGAGGCAGAGGCAGACTGATCTCTGAGTTCAAGGCCAGCCTGGTCTACAGAGTGAGTTCCATGACAGGCACCAAAGCTATACAGAGAAACCTTGTCTCAAAAAAAAAAAAAATCAAAATAAATAAAAAATAATTCCAAGTATTCTGTGGGAGGGGTGGTTTCGTTTTTTTTTTTGTTTGTTTGTTTTTGGGTTTTTTGTTGTTGTTATTATTGTTGTTTTGGTGTTTTTAGGACATGGTCTTACTATGTAGCTCTAGCTGGCCTTGTACTCACTATGTAGACTAGGTGGGCCTTACACTCACAGAGATCTCCTGCCTCCTTCTCTGTGTGGTAGGATTAAGTGTGGTTGTGTGTCTTGACACAGGCTAGAGTCATCAGAGAGGAACAAGCCTCAGTTGAGGAAATGCCATGAGATTCAGCTGTAAGACATTTTCTTATTTAGTGATCAATGAGGTAGCGGGGAAAGGGGCAGCCCATGGTAGGTGGTGCCATCCCTGGACAGGTGGTCCTGGGTTCTGTAGGAAGGTGGGCTAAGCAAGCCATGGGAAGCAAGCTAGTAAGCAGCTCCCCGCCCCCATGGCCCCCAATCAGCTCCTGCCTCTGGTGATTATGCTCTGCATGAGTTCCTGCCCTGACTTCCTTCAGTGATGAACAGCAATGCTGAAGTGTAAGCCAAATAAACCCTTTCCTTCCCAACTTTGTTTCTGTTTTGGTGTTTTGTTGTAGCAATAGGAACCCTAAGCAAGAGAGGTGGAGTCAGGTGTGGTGGAGCTAGCTAAGTCGTGGAGGAAGGAGGACGGGGAGCTCAAGGTCACCCTTAGCTATGGAGGTAGGGTAACGCGTCAATGAAAGGCAGAGATCTGGGGATGTCCGCCCAAGAGATGTTTAAAGAACTGAATCGCGTTTTTTGACACATCAGCAGAGTGGTAAGATGCTTTGAAGTCAGATGTCGGTCTTGAGAGTTGAGGAATTGAATGGTATTTTAGAGGGTGGACAGTGTGAAGGTTTTGGTTAAGGGCTTACAATGACCCAACCAAATTTTATAAAGTATTTGGTACCTCTGGGGAATTTGGTTTGATATTGGGGCATCATTTACTGTCCCTGTGGAAATGTCCAGACTGTAGTGGCATTGTTGTGTGTGCATGTGTGTATGCCACATGTAGTTGTATTATTGTGTGT
>JABTXL010000611.1:2413152-2424952 GCA_025134845.1 Neodon shergylaensis | reverse complement strand
GTGTGTTCTGTGAAGACCCTGGGAGTGCCCTCAGAGTCAGCACTGACTGTGCGTATTGCTAGTGTGTAAGCTCCAGGCTCTGGGATTTGCCTGCATAAATGTCTCTTAGAGAAAGAATCAAGCACTCTAGAGAGCAAGCTCCAATACAGCCAGGGCTACACAGAGAAACCCTGTCTCAAAAATCAAGCCTGGAAGTGGTGGTGGCTTATGCTGGGAGTGGATCTCTGTGAGTTCAAGGACAGCCTGGCCTATAGAGCAAGTTCCAGGACAGCCAAGGCTACTGAGAGAAGCCCTGTCTCAAAAAGGAAAAACAAACAAAGAAATAAAAAGGATAGCTTCAGAGCACCTTTAACTCTCACATGTTAATAGTCATCTTGAGTTTGGAATAATTCCTGAGTATCTTCTTGATTTTATAACTTTGACATTTTGATAACTTAGGAACTGTTACTTTGTAGAACATCCTTGAATTTATTTGTATTTGCCTAATGAGTTCTCTTGATTATATTAAAACTGCCTTATCTTTCACAAAAATGCCATAGCCTTGAAGCAGTCATCACTGCATAGTTTTAGGGATACATTGCTTTAATTGCTCAGTGCTGATGATGTTTACTTTGGCTTTGGTTCACTAGTTCTCTGCTGGCTGCCTTCTCCGCTGTCAGGTTACTCTCTTCCATTAAATTGTGTGTTCTGATGCCAAAGTTTCAATTTTCATCAGTTTTGAACTTACTATTTCTACTCAGTGTAATGTAATCTCTTACTGTTATTTCTCCGATTTGTCTAAGTGGGCAGCTCTTCAAGCTTGTGTGTGTCCCTTTGACTTCTCAACACTGTTGTATGGTAGTTACTTACGGGAGTTACGGCTTCTCTCCTTCTAGTGGAGAATCAGCGTCTGGAGATTTGTCTCCTGTGTCTTTCCAGATCCTGCCATATTGCAGTCAGTATCAGCTGTCACTGTCCTTTAGCTGATACTGTCCTGTTTCAGTATCGCAGACTGTGACAGCTGACACTACCTTTGCATGGGCTATGCTGGACAGGATTGAGCCCACAGCCATGCAAAGCCAGCCAAGTGTTCTGCTGCCGAGCTAAACCCTGGCCCTAGTACTGAAGAGACTCTGTGCCACATCAGAGAGAGAAGGAGACAGTGACAGAGACATGGGATGGGCAGGGGACAAGAAAGAAGGTGAAGGGGAACTGTAGTGCTTATTTCAAATCAGTGATTTCACACAGAGGAAAAAATTCTAAACATTTTGGACTTGAAGGAAGTAGGTAATTTGTTTCCTTCTTTCCTTCCTTTCTCTCTTCCCTTCTTTCTCTCTGTCTCTTTCTGTCTCTCTGTCTCTCTCTCTCATCTTGCCATGTGTCCCTGTCTGACCTGGTATTCCTTATGTTGTCTAGCCTGGTCTCACTTATGCAGTCCTCCTATCCCAGACGCTGAGTGCTAAGATGACAAGCATGTGCCATCATACCCAGGTTCTTTGCAGTTTTGACTGTATATTCCATAATTAATTTTGTAATCTTTTTCATCTATTCACTTCTCATTTTTTGTTGTGTGCTATAGTATTTTAATATGACTCTCAGCATCATGTTGTACTTCCAAGTACTTCATGTTAAAGTATATTGATAAATATGTTAGAGAATTTTCAGGGTACAGCTATTAACAGTACCTTAATATCGTATCAGTTTTTTATTAATTTGGCATTAATTGTACTAAATATACCCTTGGTGGTTTTGTTTTTTATTAGGATCCAAAAGATATACATATTATATATGGATGGTCTTGAATTTTTTTCAGTCTCTAAGATATTTTGTTTTTGTTCTTTAAATGCCATTGAGTCGCTTGCCTTGTGGAAAGCCTGCAGTCTCATCTGTTCTGATGCTGTCTTTTTGGTATCATGTCAGTATTAGCAGTATCTTTAGACCAGAGAGGTGGCTCGTTGGGTAAAGTGCTTGTCTGGTGTCCTCAGAACCCATCGTGAAGGGAAAGCATCCGTGCTGTGACACGCACACCAAACTCACATGTGACATCTCACATAAGCGTGATGGTGATTCATAAGATTAAGGAGAAGCAACAGCATCAAGGACAGTATCATCTTTACAAGATCCCACATTCTTCTACAGGGCCTCACTTTGTAGTGAGACCTACTGGCCTGGAACGTGCTCTGTAGCCCAGGCTGGCCTAGAACTCGCTGTGTAAACAAGGCTGGCCTATAACTTACTTTTTAGACCAGGCTGGTCTAGAATTTGCTATGTAGACCAGATTGGCCTAGAACTCGCTCTGTAGCCCAGGCTGGCCTATAACTCACTCTTTAGATCAGGCTGGTCTAGAATTTGCTCTGTAGCCCAGGTTGGCCTAAAACTTACTGTGTAGACCAGGCTGGCCTCTGATCACATAACTCCACCTGTCTCTGCCTTCTGAGTGCTGGGATTAAAGTTGTGTGCCACCACACCTGGTCATATAGTTCGTTTCTTTATTTGGTTCTTGTATTCAGTTTGTGAGAGTTCACTGAGCCATAAACCCAAGATTTTTTTCATATTTCTCTATGACTGTTAAAAGTTTTTAAAATTGGGTTTTATGAGTGATACTCTTGTGAAGGACAGGAGCTTAACACCTATGTTGGGCAGCTTATAGCCACGTGTAACTCTAGCCTCATGACACCCTCTTCTGGACTCTTTGGGCATCCTCACTCACATGTGCATGCACATACACACACACACTCAAGTGCATATACATACATACATACACACAATTTGTAAAAATAAAAGTAAATTTAAAGAGTTCTTAAATTTAAATTTTCTTAAATAATTCTATTATATACTGGTTAGTTTTTAAATTTTTACTTATGTATTTTATGTACAGGAGTATTTTGTCTGCACGTATCTCTGTATTATATGTATGCCTGTGCCTGTGGAGTCTAGAAGAGGTACTGTATTCCCTGGGACTGGAGTTATAGGCAGCTTTGAGCTACCATATAGGTGCTGGGAATTGAACCTAGGACATCTGGAAGAGCAGCCAGTGTTTTGGCCATCTCTCCAACCCCCACGTTTTTACATTTTTATTTGTATTATAATTTGGTAGTAGAGCTGGGTGTTGTGGTGCACTCCTTTAATCCCTGCACCTGGGAAGCAGAGGCCAGCAGATCTCTGTGAGTTCAAAACTACCCTGATGTACATAAGTTCCAGGTCAGCCGTGTCTTCATAGTGAGACTCAAAAAAAACCTGATAGTAAGTAAAATGTAGAGAGATTTTAAAGTAGTGGTTTGTACAAGGCAGAGTGCCAGCTGTTGGAAATACAAACTGGGGGGGGGGGGGGCGCGGAGAAAACAAAGGAGCCTCATGTTTTCTGAAGACAACCTGAGTTCAGTGCCTCCTTAAAGGGAAAAGAGTTATCCTCCTGCATCCACACGTGGATCGTGGCACCACTCGTATCCCTCCCAGTTCCACGTGTAAATAATAAATAATTTAATGAAAGCTTCATTTGGGGGAAGAAGATGAATCCTTGGACGAAGCAATGTCACACAGCAGTGAGAACTCTGAGACGGCAGTAGTCTCCAGGGCCGGTGGAGTGAGCTTTCCCCAGTGTTTGGTTTGTTTTTGAAGATGTCATAATCATATTCTTTCTCTTCCTCTCCTTTGTAGCACCTGGCAGATACATCCCATGGTGTAAGAAATAAGTGCCTGCAGTTACTTGGCAACCTTGGCTCTTTGGAGAAAAATGTCACAAAAGATGCTGAAGGCTTAACTGCCAGAGATGTCCAAAAGATTATCGGGGACTACTTTAGTGACCAGGATCCGCGTGTCAGAACAGCAGCTATAAAAGCCATGGTAAACATAATTTAAAAAAAAAGAAAAAAAAGTAACCGGGGACAGTTCCATTTCCTTTGTTTTTTTTTTTTCTTTTTGTTTTGTTTTTTCTTTTTTTTTTTTTTAAAGATTTATTTATTTATCATGTACACAACATTCTGCCTCCATGTATGCCCACACACCAGAGGAGGGCGCCAGATCTCATTACAGATGTTTGTGAGCCACCACGTGGTTGCTGGGAATTGAACCCATGACCTCTGGAAGAGCAGACAGTGCTCCTAACCACTGAGCCATCTCTCCAGCCCGTTGTTTTGTTTTTTCAAGATGGGGTTTCTCTGTGAATCTATGTAGCCCTGGCTGTCCTGGAACTCACTCTGTAGATCTTGTGTACCTCCGCCTCCCGAGTGCTGGAATTAAAGGCGTGAGCCACCATTGCACAGCTTTCTCTCTCTCTCTCTCTCTCTTTTTCTCGGTAGAGACTGACTTTGTAGCCCTAACTGGCCTTGAACTTGGGTCTGTCCTCTTGCTTTAGCCTCACACCTGGTTCGTCTCAAGATTATGGCATATGCTACTTTGGATATATTCTGAAATCCCCTAGTGCACTCCTTATTGGTGGTGGCCTTATAGAACTGAAGACACAGGTTCCCGTATGCCAAGTGTGCTTTTCTTTTGGCTCCTTTGGGCTCCTTCAGCTCTCCTGGTTCCAGCAGGAAGGCGTGTGACTTGGTTTTATGGACAGTAGGCATCCTGTAGGTGGCCCTTCAGAAAGGGCGATGGGATCCGAGGGAAGTTGCGGTGACCGTTTGTTCCCTGGGGTTCTTTCTCCTTGGACCCAGGACTTTGTAAATGCTAGACAAGTATTCTACCACTGAGCTGCAAGCCCGACCTTCTTCCTTTTCTTCCTCACCATTATTTTATGCTTCTCTAACATTTTTGAGATTGTCCTTGGGTTGGAGTTAAGTGTCTGAGTATTTATGTAGGAAATGTCTCTATTGAGTACTGATTCTGTTAGTCTGATCTGACGTGATACCCTTGGGAATGTGTGGAGATGCTGGGGAGACTTAACTGCATTTTTATTCTCTAGCTGCAGCTCCATGAAAGAGGACTGAAGCTACACCAGACGATTTATAATCAGGTACCTTCAGGTGATCGGTGGCTTTCTGGAAGGGGAGGAGGGTCATGAAGTTGGGGTGGGGTCTTGCACCACTTCTCAGAATTTGCACTCATGAGGACTTTAGCTGGTGATCAGTGGCCACATTTGTTGGGGTGGATGTGAAGCTATATCTAAAACATACTTTTGAGAGCATTATGGGGTATATATGCAATTAAATGGTGCTAATGTATGTAAAAAGACTTGTCTGTGCATGAATACTAAAGACATGGAGAAAGTATGATTAGAAGTAAGGAAAGTGGGTTGGGGATGTAACTCCGTGGTAAAAAGCCTGCCTAGCATGCCCAAGGTCCTGGGTTCGATTCTGTACTAAAAAGTAATAATAATTAGGGCAAGTTTTAGTCTTCCTGATCTCTCTTTGGCTGGGCCATAGTTGACATCAGTTCTGGCACCAGTATGGTAAACTGGAATGTTTCTGGAGGGTGACTAAGACCACAGATCATATGAGCAGATGGCACATGAGTATAGTATTGGATTATAAAAAGGAAAAAGGCGTGATGGAGTGGTGGACAGGCTGTTTGACAGCTTAAGCAGATGCCTTAGAATGTGATGTTTCCTTTTTTTTTTTTTTTAAAGATTTATTTATTATGTATACAGTGTTCTGTCTGTATCCTTTCTGACCAGAAGAGGGCACCAGATCTCATTACAGATGGCTGTGAGCCACCATGTGGTTGCTGGGAATTGAACTCAGGACCTCTGGAAGAGCAGTCAGTGCTCTTAACCTCTGAGCCATCTTTCCAGCCCCCAGAATGTGATGTTTCTGCTGGAGGATAATTGAGTGAGTCTAGGGAACAGCAGGCTAAATCCACGCTCAGGTTTTGTTAGCTTACTGACTGGCTTCATCTCTGTGAAAATTATAATTGTCTACATCTCTGGGACTGACGTGTAAATGTCGTTGTAGTACTGTGGGCCTTGAGTACTCTGACTTCACTCGGTTGAATGTTATCTAGATGTCTGTCCCTCTGTGTGGTTCTGCTTTCCACATGGGGCGTGATATTATACCTGAGAAGATTACGAATGCCAAGATTCCTTTGTTAGGCGGGGGTTTAAGAAATGAGAAGCACTCTGAAGTACTTTGATTGGCACCCTTACCCTGCCATCCTGTCTCCACTTGGGAAGTGTTTGGAATTACCCTGAGATGAGGTACTGACGGGCACGCCTCCTTTGCAGGCCTGTAAGCTGCTGTCAGATGACTACGAGCAGGTGCGCAGTGCTGCGGTGCAGCTCATCCGGGTTCTCAGTCAGCTCTACCCCGAGAGGTCAGTAGCTGCAAGTCCGCCTTCGTCAGCACACAAAAGCTACCTGCAGAAAAGTGGGAATAGAGGGGCGGGCACAGGCCTTGACTGCAGACTACCATGCACTGTGTGCTGTGTGAAAGATGCCTTTGGGTCCCTGCGTCCTCATCTGCAACTGAAGGAACTGAACTGTGTCTCTCAAGGGCGTCTCTATCATTTTTTTTGAAATAGGCGGATATGCCGGGTGATGGTGACTCACACCTTTAATCCCAGCACTCGGGAGGCAGAGGCAGGTGGATCTCTGTGAGTTCAAGGCCAGCCTGGTACAAGAGCTAGTTCCAGGACAGGCTCCAAAGCTACAGAGAAACCCTGTCTCGAAAAAACAAAAAAAACAAACAAAAAACAAGGCAGATAGATAGAGAATGAGAATAAGATTTTGGTGTAATTTGATTTAGGCCAAATGTCATATGTAAAAGATACCAGGTATGTATGTTTGTGGGCATGTGTGCCACATGCATGTGGAGAGCAGAGGACACGGTGTAGGAATCATTTCTCCTTCTACCATGGAGATTCTGGGGATGAAGCTCAGGCGGTCAGGTGGCAACAAGCACCCTTACTTTCTGAGCCATCTACTGGCTCTGGTTTAAAATATTTTCATAGCACTGAAATTATTCACAGTGATTCCTCAAGATGGAGATTTATATTTATTCTATTTAATAGAAAGGTATTTTCGATAGGAGAAAAAGGGGTGGTGATTTCTTTTGCATTAAACTATTATCCAGAATTGGAAAGCTGGAATGGATTGATAAACCTATAGGAATGAGCTCCATTTATAGTTATTGTGGTCTCTCTCTCTCTCTCTCTCTCTCTCTCTCTCTCTCTTACACACACACATACACACACACACACAGACAAGCACGCACACGCACGTCTATCTAGAATTAGCTTTATTTGGATTCAGGCGTATAGTTCTGTGTTACGTAGGTGCTAGGGATTGAATGAGGGCTAGCACGCACTCTACCACCGACCTGTAACCCTTCCCCCACCAAGTTCTTGGTTTCTTCATGAATCTGAAAACCGAACGCACTCAAAGTTTGCAGTGGAACTGAAAGCCACTGGATGTTCTCCCTGGTTGTGTGGGGTGTCTTCAGTCGAGGATTTCCTACATACGGTTTTCACTTGTCTCCTCAGAGCACCGAGCCTGCAGCCTCATGTTTTGTCATAGGTGGTTTCTCCCCTTTTCTTTTTATTTAGTATTGTTCCAATACCTTCTTCTAATGAGGAAATTCGCTTAGTTGATGATGCATTCGGGAAAATTTGCCACATGGTCAGTGATGGCTCCTGGGTAGTTCGTGTTCAAGCGGCAAAACTATTGGTAAGTTACACTTTCTTTTTCTATTGTTTTTAGACTTATTTACTTATTAATGTGTGCAGTATTCTGTCTACATGTATGCTTGCATGCCAGATCTTTTTTTTTTTTTAATTATTTATTAAAGATTTCTGCCTCCTCCCCGCCACTGCCTCCCATTTCCCTCCCCCTCCCCCGTCAAGTTCCCCTCCCTCGTCAGCCCAAAGAGCGATCAGGGTTCCCTGCCCTGTGGGAAGTCCAAGGACCACCACCTTCATCCAGGTCTAGTAAGGTGATCAGACAGAAAACCTACCAGTGGTGGTGAGATGTGTGATAGGGATAAAGCTCGAGGAGAAAGCAGGTTCCTCAAGAGGTTAAAATGAAACAATAAGGTGTTAGAGTTGTCTGTGCTGCACAAAAATGAAAATTTCCATTCCTCATTATAGTAAGACAAATTCCACACATAGGTTGTATTGGAAAATTGAAGACCATTCGAGAGAGATTGGGTTATTATTATTCATAACTCCTCAAAGAGGTCTTTTTGGTCTCCCAAAGTGTGACTGCCAAGTATATAGGAAGGATAGAATAAGAAGGAATGGAAGTTAGGCCTGCTGGGAAGTGGAAACATGAGCATCAGGAGTTCAAGACCAGCCTCTAGTAGATAGTGTGTGCCAGCCTGGGCTCTATGAGACCTTGACCAAAAAGAAGGAAGGAAGAAATGGAAAAAGACAATGAGGAAGGATGGCCAAACCAAAGGGTTCCTGGAACTTAGGTTTATATTCCAGCTCTGAAATTTGTGATGTTAGTTACTTAATATTTGCATGCCCCTTCCCCATGCATAAAATAGTGGCATTTACTTCATAGTGTGCTACTAAGGATTAAATGGGTTGAGATAGGTAGAAAACTTGCAGAGCAGTACGTAGAACAGAGTAATTTCTTCCTAAGTCAGAGGTAGCTTCTATTACTGTTGTTCATATTTTTTACAGTATATTCCTGATGATTTAGAACCTATAGGCATCTTTACTGGCAAGAATCACATTACCTCTATGCTTTTCCTTGTAAACTTTGAATGTTACGGTGATGGCTAGAATATGCTTTGGGTTCTTTCTTTTTACAGGGCTCTATGGAGCAAGTTAGTTCTCATTTCCTGGAGCAGACTCTTGACAAGAAGCTGATGTCAGATCTAAGGGTAACTTGAACTCTTTGTTTACACTGGGTTTCTATAATCGATATCAGTGTAGATAGATGGTGAGTGGTGTTGATTTAATTTAGCAGTCCATGTATTTGCTGCATTAATATAGGTTACTAGATTACATTTTAATTCAAAATCACAGTACCAAATTACAAGCTACATCATGAATTTCATTCTGTAAAATAATTTGTAAAGGTTGTGTTAAACCAAAAAGAAGTAGGATTTACTTTCTGCTCCTTAGACACTGCTGGAGACAGTGTTTGAAGAGGCACTGCTCTTGCCTGGCTCTTTGGCTCTCCTTTTTGATGTCTAATGTAAGCACAACCACCTGTCCAGTCAACACTTTGTCTAGGTTACCGGAAACTATTACAGACTTGTGAACTTTTGTCTCATTTTAAGTTGGATTTGCATTTCTCTGCTCTGAACTGTCTGGTTTCTCCAAGAGCAGTTTTGTTGCCTACTTTCTCTCGGCTTTAGGTGCACCTCGATGTTCTTGGCAAGTAGTAATTATAGTCATCTTCTACAGAGGAAACGCACTGCACACGAGCGTGCCAAGGAACTCTACAGTTCAGGAGAGTTTTCCAGTGGCAGGAAATGGGGAGATGATGCTCCCAAGGAAGAAATAGATACAGGGGCCGTGAACTTGATAGAGTCAGGAGCGTGTGGAGCTTTTGTCCATGGGCTGGAAGATGAGATGTACGGTAAGTACGGCTTTGATTACCAGTAGTCCTCATAGTAGTCCTCGCATGCTTTGCTTTGTGTCAGGGTAGGAGAGGACGAGCATGGCTGCGACATCTGTCCTACCGTACAGCTCAGCGGGTGCAGGTGCTTCCCACACAAGCTTGGAGACCTGAGCGTGAGCTCCAGAGCCCACATAAAAGGTGGGAGGAGAGCTCTGACTCCATAACCATCCTTTCACCTCTACACACAGATAAAATCTATAAAGTGTATCTTTTCTCTTAGCCTTTCCTCTTGAGACAGGGTTTCTCTGTAGCTTCGGAGCCTGTCCTAGTACTTGCTCTTATAGATCAGCTTGACCTCGAACTCACAGAGATTCTCCTGTTTCTGTTTCCTGAGTGTTGGGGTTAAAGGCGTGCGCCACCACCTTCATCATTTAGCCTTTTGATCACTGTGTAAAGAACCTACTATGAAGGAGAGGCTTAGGCTAAGCAGTGTGATGCAGTGGTTAAATTCAGACGTCAGCGTCCTATAAAATGGGGATGGTGATGATAATAAGCTTCTTTCCAAACTATAGAAATTAAATGAGATTCCATGTGCATAAAACACTTGGCATGATACATGATCTATTTGTAGTAAGTACTTATTAATAAAAGTCTTATTAATAATAATATTTAGTTACTCAGAAAGACAACAGAATTTCAATACAGTTGTTTGTGACCACAAAATCTTTCTTCTATCTTCCTTTTGCTTTTGTGAAAATTTTTGTGTCATATTATCTATCTATCTATCTACCTACCTATCTATCTATCTACCTACCTACCATCTACCTATCTGTCATCACTCAGTCTATCTAGTGGAGTCTTGGTGTATAGCCCTAGCTCAGAGAGATCAGCCTGGGATTAAAGGTGTGCATAGCCACTCTTGTCCAGCTGTTATTCCTTTAAAGGTTTTCTGGTTCCACATATGCATTACAATCCTGAGGTTTTCTGCAGTGCCCTCTGCACCTCTCCTTCCTGTTGTGTTTCACCATGAGATGTAGCTTCCCGCTTTCCGCTTCTCCCCCTTCAACTCCTTTCTTACCCCTTTCCTGCTCCCTGTCCCATCTTCCTTTTCTCTCTCTCTCTCTTTTTTTTTTTTTTTTTTTGTAATTCTAACCTTAGAACAGTTCGGTTAGAGAGGTGAGGGTGTAGCTCAGTTTGCAGAATACATGCATAAGGTCCCTCCACACGGTTTGTGCTGAGTTCTGTCTACATAGGAGCAGCAAGTCCCTTAACCACACACAGAATGATGCTTGCCTGGAATTACAGGTATGGGTCCCGGGGTTTTCTCTTCCCTCGTTGACTTTGTGGCAAGTAAATTCATTTTGTCCATTCTTTGCTCTAAGATGGTAGCAACTAGCATCAGTTACCTAGCACCTGACACTTCAGTGGTTTTCGTGTAGTCGAAACACTGAGATAAGGCGACACCGTGTGGGCAGATGTGTGACTTGATCACGTGCACATGGAGCAAGATGGGCCTTATTCCTTGGGACACAAAGCCCATGTTTGTTCATCGCTGTGATGGTGGCAGAAGAAGATGCCACAGGGAGACTCTAGGGTGAGAGGCGAGTAGAGAATAAAAATGCACGTGCGAGAAGGAGTCTGTTTTCTGGCTCTTGAATAACGTTCAGTTTAATTTGTGTTCATTTGTTAGAGGTTCGCATTGCTGCTGTGGAGGCTCTCTGCATGCTGGCTCAGTCTTCACCCTCCTTTGCTGAGAAGTGCCTTGACTTCCTAGTTGACATGTTTAATGACGAAATTGAGGAAGTGCGTCTGCAGTCCATACATACCATGAGGAAAATCTCCAACAATATCACCCTCCGAGAAGACCAGCTTGATACCGTCCTGGCCGTATTAGAGGTGGGTGTTTCTATTGTCATTTCTTCATCAGATACCTGTGAGGCCATCCCCCGTTAAAACCAGGGATTATGTTGGGCACTGGTCAGTACATCAGGTGGCAAAGCTGTGCCTTGGTACCCAACTCCTAAAGTGGGGCTGGAGAGTAGCAGGAAATCTGAGTAAGCTTATTATCTCTGTGACCAGGGAAGGACTGAAAACAGCATCTAACTGGAGCTGCTGAGTCAAGGAGACCAAGCACAGTGCACCGAGGACATTTTAAGGAGGAAGGGTAGGAGGTGTGTGCTGTTGAGGAGGAAGTGCTACCCTTGCCTAGGCAGAAGGAAAACAGTGTGATGGTCTCCAAAGATCCAGATGCTGGAAAGTATGACACTAGGAATTCAAAGATGTTCACTGCAGTGGTAGTGTACAATTGAAGACCCGAAGAGAGGGCAGGGGAGCACCTGTAGATGAGGCAGGGGAGCACCTGTAGATGAG
>JABTXL010000611.1:2360415-2413142 GCA_025134845.1 Neodon shergylaensis | reverse complement strand
AAGCAGGGGAGCATTTGTAGATGAGGCAGGGGAGCACCTGTAGATGAGGCAGGGAGCACCTGTAGTTTTGTAGAGAAAGAGTAATTTGTCTGAAGCCACATAGTCAGTTACATGGTTGCTTTGGGTATACAAAGACTCACTCCCCAGGCTGTAGAACTCATGGTCTGGAGTTATTTTTCTGAAGTGCCTGGATCTTTTTGTTGTTGTATTTCGAGACAGGGTTTCTCTGTGTAGCCCTGGCTGTCCTGGAACTCACTCTTGTAGCCCACGCTAGCCTGGAACTCAGAGAGATCCGGTCTGCCTCTGCCTCCTGAGTGCTGGGATTAAAGGCGTGCGCCACCACTGCCCAGCTCCATGTCTTTGTGATTCTAAGAAGGCAAATTTATGCTGTTTGTGTTGCCTGTCATCAGAGGCCTCTATCCTTTTTAGTTTCTTGGGTTTTTTGTTTGTTTGTTTATTTGAGACCAGGCCTTACTCTGTACAGCTACACTGATTAGAACTCACTGTGACCTAGCTGACCTTGAACCCAAGGACATCCTTCAGCCTCCTTAGTGCTGGGATTACAAACTATTCTTCACTCTGCTGGTCCCGGCTCCCTCACATTCACTGTGTTAATGTTCTTCTGTCCTGTCAGTGATTGGAACGTGCAGAAGCAGATCTCCGTTCTCACGGAGCATAATTTCAGTCTCGAGGGGTGAACATTTCAGGTGGTGACAGATCTGTGCAGAAGATAGGCAGTCTAGGGGCTGGAGAAATGGCTCAGCGGTTAAGAGCACTGACTGCTCTTCCAGAGGACCTGGGTTCAATTCCCAGCACCCACATGGCGGCTCACAACTGTCTGAAAATCCAGTGCCAGGGGATCTGACACCTTCACAGCAATGCACATAAAATGAAGATAAATAAATCATAAAAAAAAAAAAGAAGATAGGCAGTCTAGACGTGTAAGGGTTTTAAGATACATCATCTGGTTACTCAAGCTTCTGAGGAGAGGATCCTTACAGGGCAGGGCAGAGCAGCCTTGCCTTGGTCTGCACAGGCAGAGAACTGCTCCTGGGACAGCGAAGGGAACAGAGTAAGAGTTCGGTCCTGGTGGAACCTCGTGAGGTGGGTAGGCAGGGGTCTCACTCTGAGCACTATGGGAAACTGTTGTGCAGGGAAGATGACTATAGACTTGCCTCTCTTCCAGCTTTCCTCGTTCTTAAAGCCTTTATGGAATTTATAGCAGATACATTGTTACATCCTGTCAATCATTTGGTGCATATTAAATGCCAGTCCCACGTGTCTCCCCTTCAGTCTTCTTAGTTTATCATGTCTAGCAGGTTGGTCTGTCTTAACTCTGTAGTGGAATCTCTAGGTGGTGCCTTTTGTTGTGTTCTTTCCAGGCTCCACCTGGTGACGAAGTCATAGTGAGTGCACAGCAAGTATTTCCAGAAACAAACCTGCACATAGCCCTAAAACTGGCTGTTATATAGTGCTTAAGAAAGACATCAGTACAGCTTCCTGCTGTCAGCAGTGGAGATTCACTCATCTGGGAAACGTTAGTTATCTTATGGTTAAGTTGACAGTGTTTAGAGTCAGGCAGATCTGAGTCAGCTCCTCGGTCCCTCTCTTCAGTCTTTACTTTGTCTGTTGTGTGCCAGGCACTGCTCTAGGGGAGTTAAAACAGTGAGTGGAAGCCATGATCCTGCTCTCATGAACCTTATGATTTAGGAAACAGCAGCACAAAGGCACAACAATGAAATGAAATTAGTCTGTAGCATGAGTGAGATGCTGTAAGAGTGTATCAGGGGAATTTGGTTCTTTGGGGTTTTGGGGTTAGGGAATACAGCAGTCAGGAAAAGGATCTAAAGTTGAACTCAAAGAGGAAGGAACTAGGCACCATTTTTGCAAGATTTGTCTACGGTGGAAGAACATTCGAGGCAGAAGAGGAGCAGATATAGACCTGCTGAGAATGGCACAGCTGTCAGTGTGCTCTGACGTGTGCTGGAGGGAGGGAGCAGTTCATGCAGTCTTGCTGCTCATCTGTTGGTCTGTATGGCCACACAGATGTCCACACTGTTTTATACATAATATTATATGCCTTTATGGTTTTTGTTCCTTTAATTATAAAACACTCACCTCATCCTAATGGTCTTTCTTTTTTTAAACTTGGGTTCTGTTATATGTCTCAGGCCGCCCTCAAAGTCATGATCTACCTGTGACTCTCAAGTGCTGGGACTGCAGGTGTGTGAGACCACATTCAGCATGACAGTTGTCATGGAAGGTTTCAGACAGGGAGGAAAAGGAAGGTTAAAGAGCAAAAGGCCGGGCATGGTGGTCAAGGCTGTAATCCCAGTACTTAGGAAGAAGAGGCAGGAAGATCAAGAGTTCAGGGTGAACCTGGACTAGATGAGACCCTGCCTCAAAACATGGAGAAGCCAGATGAGGTAGTGCATGCCTTTAATTCCATCTCTGAGGAGGCTGAAGCAGTTGGGTCTCTATAATTCCAGGTTAACATGGTCTACATAACAAGGTCTAGACCTACCAAGACTACATAGTGAGTGAGACCGTGCCTCATAAATAAACAAGCAAACAAACAAACAGAAAGATAGAAAATAGAAGAAGGCAAGGCCCCTTCTTAGATCAATAAAATGAGGTCTTTCCCTGGAATTTTAGTTAGCAAATTTCTAAATATTTTTTCGAATGCACACCCTATGTGGAAAGGTAGTTATAGACAGGGGAAGGTAGGTGGAGCCTGAGTTTGCTAGCAATCTCTATTGTTAATTATTTTCTTTCTTTTAAGGACTCGTCCAGGGATATTAGAGAGGCCCTCCACGAACTCTTGTGCTGTACCAACGTTTCAACAAAGGAAGGCATTCATCTTGCCCTGGTGGAGCTGCTAAAAAACCTAACCAAGTACCCTACCGACAGGGACTCCATATGGAAGTAAGGGCACTTACCTCATTTACCGAGTCCGTCATACGGTAACCAACTGTACAGCTTACATGACTAGGTGCAGCCCTCAATTTCACCTCTGATAGACGCTTGGTTCATCTTTTTTTATTTGGTTTTTCAAGACAAGGTTTCTTTGTGTAGTCCTGGCTGTGCTGGAATTCACTCTGCCTCAGACTCCACCTGCCTCTAATTTCTGAGTGCTGGGATTAAAGGCTGGTGCCACCATCACCTGGCTAGCTTTTCTGAACTCTTAAAAATCTGCTTCCTAAAATGAATATCCCATATCAGGTTCCCACCCATCCACCTGGTAAATATGTCGGGTAAGGTCAGGCTTTAGGGTTGGAGAGCTGACGCCGAGGTTCCCTTTTCTTGTACACTGCCCTTGTCTGTTTGCACATGTCCAGCATCACAGCCATCAGCATTGCGCTCAGGCAGAGCTGGCACTTGACCTACAAACAAAAAATTCTATTTGATCTACGAGATCTACGAGTAGAAAATTTCAGTTTTTTCTCCACTAGCTTCACTGGCTTCAGCCACACTATTAATACTGTTTATTAACCTCTCTATATATATATATACATATACCTGTATATGTGCAATATAAAATATATGTTTCAGGGTTTTACATATTTCACTGGACTTATCTGATGAAGTCATTCCAAAAGAGGGGGATTCATGTTAAAAGAAAAACTACTGAGCTGGAGAGATGGCTCAGCAGTTAAGACCACTGGTTGCTCTTCCTGAGGTCCTGAGTTCAATTCCCGGCAACCACACGGTGGTTCCCAACCATCTGTAATGAGATCTGGTGCCCTCTTCTAGCACAAAGTTGAACATGCAGATAGAGCACTCATATACATTAAACAGCAAACAAATAAATGAAAGTTTTTTGGAAGTGGAGAGAAAAAGGAAAAACTGCTAAGTTGGCTGTGGTAGCACACGCCTTTAATACCAGCAGAGGCCGGTGGATCTCTGAGCTCTAGGCCACCCTGGTCTACAGACTAAGTTTCAGGACAATCAGAACTACACAGAGAAACCATATTTGACAAAACAAAAAAGAAAAGAAAAGGAAAACTCTTAATGAAAGGTATGTGCACACAGACCTCTATTGATGTCAGTGTCGGGCAGATGGCAGAGAGCCTGTCTTTGCCATGTGGGAGCCAGGCAGTCTGCCACCCTGCCATATCCCCAGCTCCTGGCAGATGCAGGCTGTGGTGTCTCATTCTAGATCACGTTTTAAAAATTGCAGTTTGTATTTTTGTGTTTGTGTGTGTGTTTGTGAGTGTCTGTGTGTGTGCCATGGTGAGTGTGGGAGGGCCAAGGGACAGCTGTGGAGTCATTCTCTTCTTCCACCACGTGGTTCTGGGGATTGAACTTGGATTGTATTTCAGTGGCTGTAGATCACAGTTCTGATGACCGCTTTTCTGTTTACCGTTTCCCTGTGTTTGTGCAGCCCGATTAAGATCAGTTCAGCAGGGGTGGATGCATGGTGGTTCCCAGCTCTGTGGGGAAGTGCGGGATCCACAGTGAAGGATGGCCACACGGTAGAAACTGTCATTGGGAGATGTTTGTATTAAATAAGATTTGTCGGGACTGGAGAGCTGGCCTAGCAATTTAGAGCCCTTTGTGCTTTCTTGGGACTTGGCTTCTATTCCCGGCACCCACATGGTGCTCACAGCTGTCTGCACTCCAGTCCTCGGGCGTCTGGTGCCCTTGTGTGGCCTCCAGGGTCCTCGTGGTGCATGGTCATACATGTAGTCAGAACAACCCATGCACATGAAACCGTTTAAAAATTTTTTTTATTTATTTATTTATTTATTTTTTTTTTTTTTTTTTGGTTTTTCGAGACAGGGTTTCTCTGTGGTTTTGGAGCCTGTCTTGGAACTCACTCTGCAGACCAGGCTGGTCTCGAACTCCCAGAGATCCGCCTGCCTCTGCCTCCCGAGTGCTGGGATTAAAGGCGTGCGCCACCACCGCCCGGCCGTTTAAAAAAAATTTAAAGCAGAAACAGACAGAAACAAAAGTTTAAGTAAAATATAAAAATAAAAAATATTTGTGACTTGGCACTGGTGACTCACGTCTTTAATCCCAGCACTTGGGAGGCAGAGGCAGGCAGATCTGAGTCCGAGGCCAGTGTGTTCTACAGTTACTTCCAGGACAGCTAGGGCTGTGTAGAAAGACCTTATCTTAAAACTCCAAAAGAAACAAAAGAAGAAATATGATGCTGAAAAAGTACTTTCTGTTTTTTTGTTTGTTTTGCCTTTTTTTTTTTTTTTTTTTAAACAAATGGTCCCTAAAGCCTTTTTTGTTTTTAGGGTATTTTTTTTTTAATGTATGTGAGGGTGTTGTCTACATGTGTGTATATCCCATGTACCCCTGGTGTCAGAAGAGAGTGTCTGTCAGATCTCCTGGAAATAGAGTTGCAGATGGTTGTAAGCTTCATTGTGGGTGCTGATAAAGTCAGGTCCTCTGAGAAAAGAGATGCTGTAACCAGCCCTGGTCCTGGAGTTTCCTCTCTTCTGCCAGTCCATCCGCTCCTGGTCTCTGAGTCCTGTCCTGTCGTGTGTGTGTGTGTGTGTGTGTGTGTAAGTCAGTGTTGGGTATCTTCCTCAGTGTTGCTTCCACTTTATGTAAATTTTTTAAATTATTTTATATATTGATGTTTTGCTGGTATGTATGTATGTCTCCATACCACGTGCATGGCTGGTGCCCTTAGAGGCCAGAAGAGGTCCTTAAAATTCCTGGAACTGGAAGGTGCCCTGTGGGTGCTGGACTCAAACCCTGAGTTGTCTGGAAGAGCAGCCAGTACTTTTAACCATTGAGCCATCTCTCTGACTCCCTTCACTTTATTTTTTTGTGACAGGGTATTTTACAGAATCCGGAACTTGTTACCTGGATTCTCTGTCCAACAAGCTCTCAGGGATCAGCCTGATTCAGTCTGCTAAGTGCTGGGATTACAGGCACTAACTGTTCGGTTTTGTGTTTGGTTATTGTTTGCATGGGTGTTCAAGGCACCGTCCAGGCTGTGCCCCAAGCTCTTTACCACCTCTTCAGCCCTCTTTGTAATTCAGTGTGGCCAAACTGTTAGCAGGTCTAACTAACCCAAAACTTATAAAAAATAAAAACACACAGTTGCCTCGTGTGCAGTTTTACACAGCTTGGAAAAGCCCGTCCCTTTCACTATAATAGCTATTTTTTTAACTGGGTTCTTACTAATGACACTCTTAAAAACATTGCATTTTTTTTTCTCATTTAAACCCTGCTTTATGAACAGCCTGCCCAAGGCTGCATGGTTTCAGGACATCCCCTAGGATATCAGTTGTGTTGTTTTGACTTCAAGTTAAAAATCAAAAAACAGAAAACCTGGCTCAAAACGTCTTAAACAATAAATCTAATCTTTACGTAGCAATCCATGATGAATGAGCTTCAGGACTGACCATCTCATCAGGGTGAGAGTCCTGGTTGATGAGCTCACAGTTGCCAGACGGTTGCTTCATAAGCCAGCCTCGGAAGACCCGAGAAAGAGATGCCCTCGAGTGCTTCTGTGTGTGGTTAGAAAGTCATTACTGACAGCTCCCCGCAGACTTCTCATCTTGCCCAGTGACCAGAACTGAGTTACTTGACTGTTAGCGGAGCAGCTGCTGGGAAATGGGCGGGTTGAGCCGATAGCGGATAGCGGATAGCCCTGGAACTGGACGGTCTTTGTCTTAGCATCTTACCGTTGCCCTGGTACCTAAGAAGTCAGTTTTCTTGGCAGGAAAGCTTGAGGAACTGCTGCTGTTTAAACAGCTCTGCATTTGAGCTCCTCTGTTCTGTAAATGCTGTTTCTAGAGGAGCCAGCTGAGTTCCTGAGGGATTGGTGATGTGCCTGAAGTTGTAGAGTGTGGAATGTGGATGAGACACTCGCTAATGTGCTGATGTCGTTCCTGTTTGTTTCAGGTGCTTGAAGTTCCTGGGGAGCCGGCATCCGACCCTTGTGCTTCCTTTGGTGCCCGAGCTCTTGAGCACCCACCCGTTTTTTGACACAGCTGAGCCGGACATGGATGACCCGGCGTGTATCCTCTTTGCTGGGCTCAGATGGGCCCTGCGGTCGTAGCAGAGATCTGAATTGTACTGGTAGTGCCAGAGGGAGAGGTGGCCATTCTCAGCCTTCATTGCTTTCATCTTTGCCATTTAATAGCAACAAGCATTTTTGCCTTTTATTTACCCCTTCTCACATTTCACATATTCATTATATATTTTGTACATTTTATCACTAATTTGCTACACAATTTTATCTTTGTTGTTGATGATTTTATTATTTTATTTTATTTCTTTATTTCTTTTAGGTTTTCAAGACACAGTTTCTCTATATAGTCTTGGCTGTCCTGGAATTTGATTTGTAGACCAGGTTGGCCTCATCAAACTTAGAGATATGTCTGCCTCTGCCTCTTGAGTGCTGGGATTCAAGGTGTGTGTACCAGGCTTTTTCTTTTGGGCCACCAGGCAGCTCCCAAATCGTGACACAGAGACTACTTATTAGTTATGGATGCTCGGCCTGGCTTAGGTTTGTTTCTGGCTAATTCTTTTAACTTAAATTAACCTGTTTCTCTTTATCTACCTTTTGGCTCTGGCTTTTTCTCTTTCTTACTCTCTTTCTTCTGTCTGCCTTACTTTCCTGCTGTCTCTATGGCTGCCTGGTGGCTGCTTGGCCTCTGCCTGGGCCTCTCCCTCGTTCTCTCCTCCTCCTTCGCTTGTTCCTCCTCCAAGCCTTGATTTCTCCTCCCATTTATTCTCTCTGCCTGCCAGCCCTGCCTGACCTCCCCTGCCTAGCTATTGGCCGTTCAGCTTTTTATTAGACCAATCAGGTGCCTTATGCAGGCAAGGTGAAACAAATGGAACTCTTCATGATTAAACACACATCCTACATCGTTAAACAAATGCAGCATAAAAGATGTAACGCAGCTCGACATAGTTAAGGTGATCTCCACAACAGGTGTGTGCCACCACTGACCCTTGAAAAAATTTAAGTTTTGTTGTTATTTTTAGTTTTATTTATTTCTATATGCATTGGTGTTTTGCCTGCATATAGATCCGAGTGAGGGTGTTAGAAGCCCTGGAACCAGAGTTGCAGAGAGGCAAGAGCAGCCATGTGGGTCTGGGAATTGAACCGGGTCCCTGGAAGAGCAGCCAGGGCTCTTAACCGCTCAGCCTTCTCTCCAGCCCCAAGAAACTGAGTTACTGAAAGTAACTCAAAAAAATCAGATCTGGGGGGCTGGAGAGATGCTGCTCACCCTTGTTTGTAACTCCAGTTACGGAGAATCTGGCAGCCTCGCAGAGACATACCTGCAGGCAAAACAAATTCAGTGCACAAAAAAACACATAAATATATTTTTAAAGGCAATTTGCCTATTAAAAAGAATGAGATCTATCCCATCTGTTGACGCACATACCTGTGAAGTGATGTAGGACTTTCCCATGAGGCAAGCCACATTCTGAGGTTGTACAGGTCTGCCCCTAAAGCTTAAACGTCTGATTTTACAGCCTGTGTAATCTGCTGTGTCTTGAGCCATTGCTTCTTTTGGCCCGAGGGAGGCGCTATTCTGAGCTAGGCTGCATGCTCCCTATGCTTGTAGTTCAAGTTCAGTGGGTTTTGATTTCCTCGTGTAGCATGATGTGGACTTGGATTGTTTTCTAGTAACGGGAGTGTGTTTACCCCAGTACATCCTCACTCTCCCTAGGCTCCTTTTGCTTCATATGCAGACCCAGATCCTCCATGAGTTTTAGAGATCCTTATTGGAACATAGGACACACTGAAACTAGTGAGGACAAGGGGACCATTGCATCCTCCCCTAAGTCTGCTTGCTTTCACCGTCTCTTGGGGTTGGTTATTTGCTTAGACTGATATTATGTGCCTCACTTTGGCCTCGAGCCTGGCATCTGCCTCGACCTCCTGAGTTCACAGGCCCGCCCCAGTACGTTGTGTGGTTCTGAGGATTGAACCCAGGGCTTCTTGCCTGTTAGGCATGCACTCTACCTACTGGGTCGTACCTCCAGCCCTGAACTGCAAATCAAAATTGTTTTGATTATTGGGAAATTGTGGCCTTAATGGGAACTGTGGCGGTGGGAAGTGAGGCAGCAGACTATGTATGGCTTTCTAAACTCTCTTAACCCACTGTGCACCAGACATTGCAGTTTTAGTTCTTATCTTCAATGCTGCTAAAACCTGCCCTACGATGCCTGCACTGTTCTCGGACCACACCTTCAGGCACTACGCCTACCTTCGTGACAGCCTCTCTCATCTTGTTCCTGCCCTGAGGGTAAGCTGAAAGAAAGTATTCCGCTTTGTTGATTTGCGGTGCCTTGTGGTAGTTAAATAGCAGACTAGATGGTCTACAAAAATTCATCCGTTCACCATTCTCTTTTTATCTTGGACTTTCTTACTGTGCTTTAAACAGTTTTTGAGATGATCTCTGTTGCTTAGCTCAAATTTGCAATCTCTCTCTTTTTTTTTTTTCAGGACAGGATTTCTCTGTGTAATAGTCCTAGCTGTCCTGGAACTCACAGAGATCCCCCTGCCTCTGCCTCCCGAGTGCCACCCCTGCCCGGCAAACTTGCAGTCCTTTTCCCTCAGTCTTCCTCTACTAGGGTTATAGGCGTATGTGCCTGTGCTTCTCTGTTCACATCCTCCAACCATGTCCCCCTTCCCCGCTCCCTCCTTCACTCACTTCTCTCTGTGCTGAGCGTGCAATTAAGGATTAGTTACATAATGTTAGGCAAGAAAAAAATATATATTTTAGACTGGAGTAAACTTGTAATACTTATTTTTACATTATGTAATTTGTGTGTGTGTGCAGAGCACACACATGCTGGGCATGCGTGTGATTAGTGGGAATCAGTTCTCCCTAGGGTCTCTGTATGTGGGTAGTCAAAAGATGTTTTGGAAGTTGCCTCTCTTCTGCCATGTCAGGGACAAACTCAAGACCTCAAGAAATTTGACGGTCAGTTTCTTTACTTACTGAGCCTTCTCACTGGCCCTCCATCTCTTTCTTAAATCTTAGAAGTTACTACTTCTAACGATTAGAACAGGAATTACAATTACCTTCCTATAAAACATTTTACAGCATGCTTCATAAGCTGATTTGGGAATAAGTCATCACACTCCCATGAAATGAAACACAAGTCTTAAAAATAAATGTAACACACAGATTAACTTTTAGTACTATTCCTAAGCTCAGCAACAGAAATATGATACAATTCTCTTTTCCTACTATGGTATTGGATAGGTTGGATTAGCATTCTCATTTATATTGGTGCTCGCCTTCCTAGTCTTTTGCCTTGTGTTCTTCCCCTCCTTTTTTTCCCTCCATCTTTCCTCTCGGCCTATGTTGTGTGTTTGTGTGCGTGCGTGTGTGAGTGAGTGGCCATCCCATAAGCCGACCACAGGATTTGCTGATACTGCTGTTCTGCTATTTTTTAGTTGCCAGGGAGAAAACTGGTGTCATCAGCCGTCTCTCCTGCCATCACCCCCCATGAAGACCCTTCCCAGCAGTTCCTGCAGCAGAGCCTTGACAGGGTGTACAGTGTTCAGCACCTAGACCCCCAGGGGGCCCAGGAGCTGCTGGAGTTCACCATCAGGTAAGCCATCCTGTCTGCTTCCTCTGACAGCTAGCGTTTCTGTCCTGCTCAGCCTGATGGCTTTGAATTCCATTGTTAGTTATCCAGATTCTCTGAGTGCTGGCCTTTACTCCTGAGTGGTTTTGAGATTTTATTTATACTTGGGTTAGATTGTAATTGTTTGTTTATTATTTTTTAGTGATGTTTTATTCATGAGTCAAAGAGTAGAGCAAATAGAAATAGTTACAAAGAGCTTACACCTTTCATCCCAGCTCTTGGGAGGAAGAGCCGGGCAGATCTCTGTGAGTTCAAGGCTAGCCTGGTCTTTACAGCGAGTTCTAGGACAGCCAGGGCTACATAGAAATCCTGTCTCGGGAAAAAAAACAAAAACAGTTAAAAAGCAGGTATTTTAAACTTTTCTTTCTTGTTAGATGAGTAACAGAAACGCAGAGAAGCAGTGGTCTGACGAGGCAGGCGTTTCACTCTCCCTTAGGCCTGCAGGGCTGAGGTCATCATGGATCCAGGCTCACTTTTCCTGTCTGTCCTCTCTCTCCCTCTTTCTAGTCTGCTTTTGCCTGTGAGAGAAAGGAAAGGGCAAGAAAGGGGCTTCATTCTGTTTCGCTTATTTTGAAATGTAGGCCCCAGAGGTGCTTTTAGTGTTCTGTGTTGACTGGAATATAAGTCATGTGGTTATATCTAGCGTTGGCGAGTCTGGATCAGTAGTTTTTGTCCTAGGTGATTAGTATCTGGGTAATAATGGCACTAGTATCTGGTAATAAAGGAAGGTCCTGGGGAATACCCGATATGCTCTGCTAGACCACGTGACCCATATCTGACCGACCCTTTTGTACACTGTGGGCGGCCATGATTGGGAGCCATGCTCCCCTGCTCTTGGTAGCTCGTATGCAGTGAGCCTCAGCACTGTGTTTTTCTCTTCTCCATGATAGTGTTTAGTTTTGGAGGCCACTAAAAGAGGCTGCTGGCCCTGAGCCCAGGAAAATAAGCTGATTCCTGACTCATTCCCATCTAATTAAGCATTTAGGGCTTGTCCTTGACAGTTTTGTTTTCTTGGCACTAAAGCAAATGCAGAACGCATAAAAACAAGTCGATCTAGTCTTTAGCTGTGCTGTGACTGTTAGTGGGTTCTCGGTAAACACCTGCTGGGGTGCGCTCCCTTCATGATGTGGTCCCCACTGTGGAGATCAGAGGCTAGCACTCAGGAGCTGGGTTCTTTTTCCACTCTGGGCCCTGTGGACTGAACTCACGTCATCTGCAGCAGCCCTCGCATCCTTAAGTGACGGCCCACCGTGTGGTGCTGTGGCTAGCCCCGGGCCCTCTCCGGAGAACTTGGGAGGGAAAGCAGCTGTGAGCCCACTCTGCTCGACAGGCATCCCAGTTTGCTAGACATGTCAGGACCAGGGTCTGAGTCCAGCTTTGTCTGACTCTCGAGTTTGTGTTGAGGATTATGCAGTCGTGAAAGATTTCCTGTGTCAAGTAGAGATTAGGTCAGATGATCCCTGAGGTTTGGGTTTCTGGAGATGGCTTACGGTAGGGCCTGAACTCAGTGCCCAGACCCTTAGACCAGTGCTGGGTGTTGGTGAGCTAGGGACAGTCAGATCCCTGGGTCTAACCTAATTGGTGAGCTCCAGGCCAAAGACAGACTCTGTCTCAAAGGAGGTGAATGGTGCTGTGGATGACACCCGGAACACAACTGTGCACACATGTAAGCACGCGTATGTACATTCAAAGAATGATGATTCCTTGAGACAGGGTCTCTCTACATAGTCCTGGCTATCCTAGAACTTACTATGTAAACTAGGCTGGCCTCGAACTCACAGAGATCCCTGTCTCCACCTCTCAAGTGCTAGGAATAAAGGCACCAACACACCCAACTTCAGAAATTACTATTTTTATAGTTGCTAAAACGTGTTAATTGGCATTTTATACAGAATAGTCAACCAGGGCCACGTTTTTGTTACTGTTGGTGTAAAACAACTTTCCTGTCGTAGTCACTGCCCTTGCAGCCAAGTTCTCGTATCTGTGGAAATTTGGACATGGTCCAGTACGAGTGCAGGGAAATCTTATTTTATTTTATTTTATTGAGCTTTGCATAACTACTTTGTCTTCACCACTGTGTCTGGGGTGCCTTCTAGGAACTCGGAAATGCTTGTTATAAACAGTAGTGATGACTTCAGCAGAGCGATGTCGTTTTAGAGATGTGGTTTACTGCTTTGTGTCTAGATGCACAGATGATGACTATAAAGGCCTGTTCTCCTGGATTCTGTGATGTCACCAGTGCCCACTGAGTAGACCAGACTGGCCTCAAACTCACATCTACCTGCTTCTGCCTCCCAAGTGCTGGGATTAAAGGCACGTGCTGTCACTGCCTGCCCGGCTCTCAGAGCTTTTTAAAAGATTAATTATTGGGCTGGAGAGATGGCTCAGCAGTTAAGAGCATTGACTGATCTTCCAGAGGTCCTGAGTTCAATTCCAAGCAACCACATGATGGCTCACAACCACCTATAATGAGATCTGATGCCCTCTTCTGGCCTACAGGCAGGATACTGTATAAATAAATAAATAAATAAATAAATAAATAAATAAATAAATAAATAAATAAATAGATCTTTAAAAAAAAACTAGTTAAAAAAATTAATTGCTCATTTATATGTGCATTGGTGTTGGGTCACCTGAAACTGGAACTACAGATGGCTGTGAGCCGCCACGTGGGTGCTGGGAACTGAACTCAGGTCCTCTGGAAGAGCAGCCAGTGCTCTTAACCACTGAGCCATCTCTCCAGGCCCTGCTTCTCAGAGCTTTATAGCCCTTATTTCTGTTGAGTTTAAGAATGGCTACACCTTTAATCCCGGTACCCAGGAGGTAAAGGCAGAAGGATCTCTGTGTATTTACAGTCAGCATGACAGCACTTCTGTAAAAGAGCTGGGGTTTATTCATGCACACCCTGTATTTTCTTTTGCCATGTATTATGTTAGTAGAAGAGGCATAGTGGTAAACAGATAGTCCCTATTATGAGGGCTCTTAGTTTCTTGAGGGTTAGTTGGATAAATAGAAAATATAGAATTGTACTTTGCTACTATAGTAGATAAGCAGGGTCTCTAGAAGAAAGGAAGGTTCACCTAAGCCTTCTTTGAATGGGAAGCAGTTCTCGACTTAGACCCCTTTGGAGGTTGAATGACCTTTTCACAGGAGTTGCCTAGGACCATCAGAAAACACAGATATTTATGTTACGATTCATAGCGGTAACAAAAGTACAGTTATGAAGTAGCTACAGAAATCATTTTATGGTTGGAGTCAGCACACCATGAGGAACTGTATTAAAGGGTCACAGCATCAGGAAGGTTGAGAACCACTGATCTAAGAGATGACCTGAAGTCATCTTAGGGATGAGGGAGGGAAGAGTTTATCACTAACCAGACGTCGAGTCCTGAACTAGCTTCCTATCTGGTTAACGGTTTGTCCGGAGTTTAAACCTCCAGCATAAGGAGAGGTGAAATCCAAAGCACAGGCTCAGATCACAAAGGGAACGACTGTAACCTTGATTTTTAGAGCGTAGAAGAGGTTGAAAGGAAGGTGTAGCCACAGACATTTGATTTGCACAACCAGAGTATTTTGTCTTTGAGACGAGATCTCTGTTGTGTAGCCCTGGATATTGGAGCTTGCCGTGTAGATCAGACTGGCTTTGAATTCATAGAGATCTGCCTACCTCTAACCGTCTCCTGAGTGCTGGCATTAAAGGTGTGCACCACCATGCCCGGCTTTTTTAAATGTTTATTGGCTTTATGGACCGGGGGTTGCTAATGTATGTTCTGAGAGGGGCATTGTTGCCCTGCCAGATCACACTGTAGAAATATGGTTCACTATAGCTGTTTTTCGGTTTGTTTTGTCTCATTAGTATTTGATATGTTTCATAAATTTAAAAAATTAATAGCAAATAAATAAATGGAGGGTTTATTATACGTTAATGATCAAAAGAAGAGAGTTTTGGACTCAGACAGGCCTGGTTTGTGTCTGCTCAGTGGAACGGATTAGCTACAGCTCCTGGAGTGAGGAGTAAATGAACTCCGATAAGGAAATGCCTAGCGCAGTGCAGCTGCGCGCAGAAGGTGCTCTTTGTGCCATCCGCTTAGAGAACCCGTCTTCTGCTGGGCGTCTAGACTGCGGCTTCCTGAGGCTTGTGGGCAAGAGAGGTGCACAGAGGAAACCCCAGGACACAGAGCGTTGTGCCGGGGGCCAGCAAGTTTCCACTTTGTCTGTCCTGTAGGTGAGGCTTCTCGTGGCTGATTGGGTTGCACTGAGAGCAGCACTAGCGTCAGCACATGATCAGCCTAGCAGTGTTCTTCTAGTAGTAACAGGACAGAATCTTGCTGACAGTAATTGCTTCAGAAATAGAGTGGTTCTGAACGTCTCTGTGGTAAAGGAACTGTAGAGACTAGCTGGCCACCAGAATCCTGCTTCATGGATGCGGATAGCCCAGAGTCTTTTGTTTTGTGTGACTGACATCAGGATGGGCCAGGCCACTCAAACACACGAGATGATGTTATCCATGTACACTCATTTCTTCAGTCCTGGCTATCAGTTGCTCTGTGCGTGGTTGTGGGCATCTCCTTCTAGTAGCAAGGCCTCTAGGAAGCAGCATCAATTATCCTGGGGCTGCCATTGAGGTTGCATGAGGTTAAAGAGAGGGGCTGGTTCAATGGACAATTGTGTCCAGCCACAAAAGTCTGCTGTGTCCAAAACAGCTTCTCAAGTGATCCAAGCCTTCAGCTTTCCTACTGTTACTGTTTTTATACAGAATTTTTATTTTGCCATTGAAAAATAATGAGGCACCGGATGGTGGTAATGCAGGTTTTTAATCTCAGTACTTGGAGTGGGGGGCAGAGGCAGGTGAATTTCTGTGAGTTTGAGGCTACAGATTGAGTTCCAGGACAGGCTCTAGAGCTACAGATAAACCCTGTCTCAAAAAATCTTAAAAACAAACAAACAAACAAAAACCCCATAAAACTAGGAGTCAGCTCTATAACCATGAAACTTGACTGTCCATTCCCAACAGAGAACATGGTATTTACCCAGTGGGTGAGTGGGAGTCTAATCTAATATATGATATTCATTTTAGGAAGCAGACCTTTAAGAGTTTGGAAAAATTAGCCAGGTGGTGGTGGCACATGCCTTTAATCCCAGCACTCAAGAAGTAGAGGCAGGAGAATGAGTTTTGAGGCTCACCAAGGCTACACAGAGAAACGCTGTCGCGAAGAAAAAGAAAGAAAAGAAAAATAGCTAGGGAGATACCTTTCCTGCTTTCTGTGCAGAAAAGATCCTGAGTGTGGATCTCTAGCATTTAAAATATATATATATATATATATATATATATATATATATATATATATAAAAATGTGAGATGTAGTTCATGTGCCTGTAACCCTAGCTTTTTTTTAATATTTTTTTTTATTATGTATACAATATTCTGTCTGTGTGTATGCCTGCAGGCCAGAAGAGGGCACCAAACCTCATTACAGATGGTTGTGAGCCACCATGTGGTTGCTGGGAATTTAACTCAGGACCTTTGGAAGAGCAGGCAATGCTCTTAACCTCTGAGCCATCTCTCCTGCCCAACCCTAGCTTTTGAGAGCACAGACAGGAGGGTCCCAGGGGCTCGTCAAGTGGTGAGCTCCTGGGAGTGTGGCAGAGGAAGACATCTTGACCTCTGGCCTCCATAGGATGAGATGTAGATGTACTAGATGACTTAGTTGGATCTGACTCACTACCTAGAAGTGGGCTCGAGGATGTCTTCCCTTAAACAAAATCAGGTCAATTAGTAATGAAGTGGAGGAATGGCTGAGTATGTATGCATAATGTTTATACATTTTATCTTTCATGTGTGCGTGTTTTGCTTGCATATCTGTGTGTGTGTGTATATATATATATATATAAAATATATGCACTACTTTTGTGCTGCTGTTTTCTGGAGGTTATAAGAGGTTGTTGGGGTCCTAGAACTACAATTAAGGATGGTTGTGCACACACCTTTAATCCCAGCACTTGGGAGGCAGAGGCAGACTGATCTCTGAGTTTGAGGCCAACCTGGTCCACAAAGTGAGTTCCAGGACAGCCAGGGCTACACAGAGAAACCCTACCTAGGGGGGAAAAAAGAGGATGATTGTGAGCTACCATGTGGGTGCTGAGAACCAAACTTGGATCCTCTGCAAGAGCAACAAAAGCTTTTTACCCGCTGAACCAGCTGTCCCCTGTGTATTTTTACCCATAGAACTTTGAAGCTGTTTTCCTGATGATAGTTTACTTTTGTGTATGGGGTGGTCAGAAGGTAACTTTTGGGAATTGGTTCTATCCTTTCACCATGTAGGTAGGTCCTAGGGATCAAACTCGGGTAGTCAGGCTTGGTGACAGGTGCCTTGTAACCTCCTCAGCCGTCTCTCTGGCCCTCTCCTCAAGCACAGTTCCTACATAGTTGGGGTCTTATACTTTATTATCAACTTTTGTTTTGCTTTGTTTTTTGAGACAGGGTCTCTCTATTTTGTAATCCTGGCTGTCCTAGGACCAAGCCGACCTCAAACTCACAGGGCTCTGCCTGCCTCTGCCTCCCAAGTGCTGGCATTAAAGGCGTGCGCCACCACATAGCATTATCAACTTGTTTTTTAATAGCTATAAAATATTTTATTGGATGTACCATAGTATACTTAGTATTTCTGTCATAGATCTTTAGTCACTGCGGTTCACTGCAATAGTCCACATGGCAATGAATACTGTGGGGCACAAGTAATTTCTGCTGTGTGGTCAAACAGTGTGACGTGATCTCCACATTACTTGTTACCCTCTGCTCTGTCTGACTTGCTGTTTTCTTGTGTCTGAGTTGTTTGTGTTCTGGTTTTGTTTTTACTATAGAGATCTGCAGAGACTTGGAGAACTTCAGTCTGAACTGGCAGGGGTGGCCGACTTCTCTGCTGCCTATCTTCAGTGTCAGCTGCTCCTTATTAAGGTTTGCTTGGATTCAGTGTTTATGGATTCTGATGCGAAGAATGGACTTGAATGGTCAGCAGTGTTTGAAACCCTAAGTGGAAAAACTGTTGTTCTGTGAAGCCATCCAGCAGTGGGAAAATCACATGTCTCTATTGAAATAAGTGTGAACGCATACAGTGTCTTAGGCAGGCTTCCTCTTGCTGTGAGGAAACATCATGACCAGAAGCAACTTGAGGAGGAAAAGATTTGTGTGGCTTGCACTTCCATCTTGTTATCACTGTTCACCATTGAAGGGAGTCAGGACAGGAACTAAACAGGACAGGAACCTGGATGCAGGAGCTGATGCAGAGACTGTGGAGAAGCTCTGCTTTCATGGCTTGTTCAGCTGCTTTCTTATAGAACCCAGGACCACCAGCCCAGGGATGGCACCACCTACAATGGACTGGGCCCTCCGTCATATATTAAGAAAATGCAGCTGGGCAGTGGTGGCGCATGTCTTTAATCCCAGCCCTCAGGAGGCAGAGGCCAGCGGGTCTCTGAGTTCGAGGCCAGCATGGTCTACAGAGAGAGAGGGAGGCAGAGGCAGCAAAATCAAAAAGAAAAAAGAAAATGCCCTACAGCCTTGCCTCACCCAGTCCCATGAAGGCATTTTCTCAATCAGGGTTCCCTCCTCTCAGATGACTCTAGCTTGTGTCAAGTTGACATAAAACTATCCAGCACATACGGGAAATTTAATTTTAGGAGAATTCTTTTATCATTCTCAAATTAGAACAATAGGTGTGGTGCTGCACGCCTTTAATCCCAGGACTCTGAGGCCAGCCTGGTCTGCACAGAGAAACCCTGTCTTGAAAAACCAAACAACAAAAAATTAGGGCGGATTTTAAGTTTAAAATCCTGAAGATTGGAGCAAAGGCTATATAGCTTAGATGGTAGAATACCTGCTTAGCATTCCCAAGCCCCGGGCTTGATCTCAGCACGTATAAACAGGTACACTATAGTCCCAGCATTTGGAAGGATGGGAATTGGAGACAGGAGGATTCGGAGTTTCAGGACAACAGCCAGGGCCATATAAAACCCTGTTTCCAAACGAGAAAGGATACTAGGATCATTAAGTGTTTCATTTAGTGGGATTAGCCTCATATTTAAACTTTCATACTGTTTTCTTTCTGTTATGCCCAAATCCGCGAAGTTCCTGCAAAAACCAACAAGGAAACTGAGTCCCATATGTAAAAGCAAAGAGCCTTTATTTTAGTCAAGTTTGCGAACTTGGTCTCTCTGCACGTCCAGTGTATTGGAATAACTGGAGAGCCCCGAGCTCAATTAGAAAAGGGTTTTTATAGTAGTAAAGGTGGGGGTGAGGGCTTTCTGAGGTTAAGGACCTCTGATTGGCTCACACTTGTCTAGGGTGTCCTGGTGAGTGTGCTCTGGCAGGTGACCCTATTTACGGTGGTTGAAATGTTAGGTATTTCCTTTGAATGGTCTGTTCTTGGGCGGTGGTTGGGTCCTGCCACTAGGTATTGCCTCAGGGTAAACTACCGAGACTCAGGCCTCTTATTAAATTTATCCATGGCCCAGTTCTACTCTAGCAGGTGATAATGGTTGGAAATAAGAACTTGCCTTGGGTGACCTGTCCTTACTTAGCTTATCATGGCTGGCCCCCACACTTTCTTTCTTTTTTGGTGGAGGGGGGGTGGTGGTGTTTGAGACAGGGTTTCCCTGTGTAGCCCTGGCTGTCCTGAAATTCTGTAGACCAGGCTGACCTCAAACTCAACGATCTGCCTGCCTCTGCCTCCCGAGTGCAGGGATTGAAGGTGTGCGCCACCACCTGGCATGCTATTTTCTGAACTTGCTTTTGATTTTGTTTGTCATTGTTGAAAGACTAATTCATTTCTCTTAAAAGGGCCAACTTCCCAGGCCTTTGTTGGCACAGACCTGTAATCTGCCCGTTTGGGGGACCAAAGCAGCAGGATTCATTGCCAGCCTGGGCATCTTAGTGAAACTACCTCCAGACTAAACGCGGCTGGTGGTAGAGATGAGCAGCAGAATGTTTCCTTGGCCTGGCGCGCGTGAGGGCCACTTGGAGACAGGAGAGTGGGAACGGGAATAAAGGACAGGTTGCTGGCGCGAGGCCCTGTCTTACTGAAAAACAAAAAAACAAAAAAACAAAATCCACTTTTGTTAGTAGCAAAGGAGGGGATTTAGAAGACGTTGCTCACCTGTGCTGATCACTCTTGTTAGCCTAGAACCTGAGCCAGGAGTGTGTTTGTGATAGGGAGGAGCTAATAAATTGTGGTGTCTACTCAGCCATATGGCCTGTGGTGGGCGGGAAAATACTTACAGTGTAATATTATCTACTCAAAAAAAAAAGATATAGAAGCATTTGCTCCAGCCACACCTATGTAGAAACTTGCACATGAGAAATTATTGGAAGTAACAGTTTTCTGTTATCCATGTGGTCTTGAGCCTACTGCTGTTCAGTGTGGTGATACCAGATAGGTATGGCCACTGAGCCTTGAAGTGCTACAAGTACCCACTGGACTGTTGAGACTTACTTTACGTAGCAGGTGTGAAAGGGAAGCCAGCTTGAGGTAGCATAGGGTAGAAAGTACTGAGTTATTGATTTATTTAGCAGTTCACTTAAAGCATTGCTCACACTACCAAACACGTCTTCACTTGCGACCTGGAACCGAATGACCTAGAGAAAGGGCTGGAGTAACCGGTCATTGCCCTAACAACCTGCTGACTGCCGCCCGCACTGTTGGCTCCAGCTTGTGGTTTTAGAATATGAAATGAGAATACCTACGGGGCCCTGCATCGGAGCCTTTCAGGACCTGTCCTGGCTTCGGTCCACTGATGACATCTCCTGTCTTCTAGTCTCGATGGTGCCAGCACTTGTTCTTCTCAGAGAACCCAGGTTCAGTTCCTAGTGCCCACAGCACCCACAGGTTGCTCTCAAACCGTCTGGAACTCCAGTTCTTTTCTGCCCTCTAAAGCCACCAGGCGTGTGTGTGGTGCACAGACACAAAACAATAACAAAACAGAAAAATGTACCACTTTTGTTAAAATGGCAGTATACTGAATTAAATAGACTATACATAATTTTTTTTTTTTGAGGCAGGGTCTCTCTATGCTGGCCAGGATGTCCTTGAACTCACAGAGATCCACCTGTCTCTGCCTTCTGTGTGCTGGGACTAAAGGTGTGTGCTACACACCTGGCCCTGGCCCGAGTAGACTATATTTTAAACATTTTCACTGAGCTGGGCATAGTATTTCATACCTGCAATCCCAGTACTCAGGAGTCTGAGGCAGGAAGGTTGCCAAGTTCAAGGCCAGCTTGAACTATAGGATGAGACCATATTGAAATAAACACCCCCAAAATTTAGTTTGCCAATTTGTTTTCTGTTATAAACGTGCCTACTAGAAAATTGAAAATGATGTGTGTGACTTGCATTTTTTAGACAGGGTTAGTCTGGTTTTTATGAAGTCATTCATTGCACTGTCAGAAAGAAGGTCCTTGGAAGCTGGGCTTGATGGTGCCTACTTGCCAGCCTGGCATAGAGATGCTGAGACAGGAGGATCATGAGTTTGAGGCAGCCTGGGCTGCTTCCATAAGGTCACCGTTTCTGAAGAAAAGAACAGGAAATCAAAAGATGGAGAAGAAACTCCCTGAAATAAACCCACAGCAAAGATAGGTGGAGTTGGTACCCAGACCTGCGTAGGTGATGGAGAGGGGTGGGGAGTAACACCTGTGGCTCTCAGTGAGTGCTCTCATTGGAGAGAAGCTGGGAGAGGAGGCTCTAGGAAAGCTGCCCAGCTGGGAGTTTTACACATTGGATCGTGATAGGGTGTGTCAAAGGACACCACACACGGGTTGGAATCTCAGTTGGAAGCTGGACAGTTTAGGCTGCTCAGGTTAATGCAGTGACCCTGTGAACAAGGCCCCAGGGCCCAGTGTGCAGCAGCTGATTGTCCTGCCAGTTCTGGGAAGGGTTCCTGACAGTCATCTGAGCGCCAGCTGTCGCACACCTCCGCGGTAGGCGAGGCTTACTCGCTTTTAGACCGTGCAAGGAATGGGAGGAAACCCGCAATATGCTAAATTTTCAATCAAAGCACAAATCTCAAGTCTGTGTCCCTTTTGTGACCGCTGTACCTGTCTCTCTCGTTTGTCTGAGTAGGCTTTGCAGGAGAAGCTGTGGAATGTGGCTGCCCCCCTATATCTAAAGCAGAGTGATTTGGCCTCAGCAGCAGCAAAACAGGTAAGCACATAGAGACTCCTCAGCCTGGCAATTTTGAGGTTATTTTAATATTTTTAATTCTTTGATACTTTCATAGAGTGTATTTTTATATTCATCCATACTCCTCTTCCTAACTTTTCCTAAAGCTATCCCCACCTCTCTACCACCCGATTTTGTTTCTCCTTTTTTAAAAAAATAACCTGTTGAGTCTTGTTTGTGCTCTGTCCATATTCCAGGGTTAGGGCCACCCACAAGAGTGTCGCTAGCCTGCCAGGAGCCACACCCTTCCTCAGAAGCCATCAGCTGTCCGTAGCTCCTCAGCTAGGGTTGGAAGCTTGTGCAGCCCTCTCTCTCCTGTGATGTCTTACTGATTGTCTTTCCTTACAGATCATGGAAGAAACCTATAAAATGGAGTTTATGTACAGCGGGGTGGAGAATAAGCAGGTGGTGATCATACACCACATGAGGCTCCAGGCCAAAGCCCTGCAACTGATAGTCACTGCACGGACCACGCGAGGGTAAGGTGCAGCTGATAGTCACTGCACGGACCACGTGAGGGTGAGGTGCAGCTGATAGTCACTGCAGGGACCACGCGAGGGTGAGGTGCAGCTGATAGTCACTGCAGGGACCACGTGAGGGTGAGGTTAGAAATGGGTTGAATCAAGATGTGAGAGTTAGCTAATAGGAAGCTAGAACTAATGGGCCAGGCAGTGTTTAGTTAATACAATTTCTGTGTGATTATTTCGGGTGTAAGCTAGCCAGGTGGGACCAAAGCAGGCCCTCTCCATACAAGATGCACCTCACCCTCACGTGATCCCTGCAGTGACTATTAGCTAACTCTCACACCTTGATTCGACCCATTTCTAATAATCTGTATGTCACCACGAGGTCGTGGCTTACTGGGAAAGATTCAACATGTCTGACCTGGCAGCTCCACGGCGGCTCTCTCTCTGTCCTTCTTCCCAGCATTCAGTTCTGTCTACTCCGCCTACCTAAGTGCTGCCCTATCAAAAGGCCAAGGCAGTTTCTTTATTCAACCAATGAAAGCAGCACACAGACAGGAGAACTTCCTACACCAGGTGCACACTGGACAGAACAGGTGTTCTCCTGAGGACACTGTAGATACAGTCACTGCTCTCTGAGACCCATGCCTGACCTGTCTAGCCACAGATACGACTCCTGGCCTTGTGTTCCTCAGAGAGACCGCTGCCTTTCTTGCTGTCTAGGAGCTCGTCTATCTTACAGTGCTTGGGTTTCGGGGTTCTTGTCTTCACTCCTTCGTTCACGAGTGACAGGCTTCTTACACTTTGCTTTTTTCCTGCAGAGTTGACCCCTTATTTGGAATGTGTGAAAAGTTTTTACAGGAAGTGGATTTTTTTCAGAGGTGAGTATTTTGTAACTCTTACGATGGTTTCTTCATCTTGTTTATGCAGAAAGTAACCTAACAGACGCCAAACGAGATCACGCCTTTTACGTATGCTGAGCTGTCCGTCACCTGTTGTCAGTGTTTTCCTTAGTGGTGTATAAACTTTGTGAGTCTAGAGCTTTGGAATAATAAATAATAAAAACATCAGGGCCATTTGGATTCAGCCCTTAGCTGAGCTACAGAAAACAAGTATGAATCTCTACAAACAACAACAAATTGTTCTTTTAATTCCTTTTATATTTTTTTTGAGATAGGATCTCACTGTGTTGCCCGGACTGGTCTTGAATTATTGATCCTCCTGCCCCACCTCCTGAATGGTAGGGTTACTGATATGTACCAGTGTGCCTGGCATTGTTCTTTTGCCTTTATGAGACAGGGTCTCATGTAGCCTGGGCAGGCCTTGAACTTGTTGTATAGCTAAAGCTGGCTTGAACTCCTGATCCTCCTGCCTGTACCTCCCAAGTGCTGGGATTATTGGCAGTTGTTTTTTAATTCCGTAGGCAAATAATAACAAGCTAGGTGTACTGACACATACCTTTAATGCCAGCATGGAGACAGAGGCAGGCAGATCTCTATCATCGAGAGATAGAGTCTACAGAGTGAATTTCAGAACAGCCAGAGCTACACAGAGAAACCTTGACTCAGGGGGAAAAGTTTTCTTAGAGTTTTGTAGGAAATAAATTATTTAAAACATGCAGTAGGGGCTGGAGAGACGGCTCAGAGGTTAAGAGCACTGGCTGCTCTTCCAGAGGTCCTGAGTTCAATTCCCAGCAACCACATGGTGGCTCACAACCATCTATGAGACCTGGTGTCCTCTTCTGGTAGGCAGGCATACATGCAGACAGACCATTGTATACATAATAAATAAATAATAATAAAAAGTGGGTATCAGGTCCATCTACTATGGTCTGGATCTACTCTTAAAACATGCAGTAGATGATCAAAGGGCTTGATGGAGGTAAAGTAGTGAGACTAAGCTTGTTTCATGTGAACAGTTGGGATTTTCATAGCGGGGAGCATAGTAGCCAGCAGGCAAGCATAGTGCTGGAGCTGTACCCTAGGTCTCACATCTTAAGACACAATCACAAAGTCTATAACTCCAGTCCCAAGGAATCTGACGCCTACTTCTATCCTCCATGGACCAAATACAAACATGGTACACAGATATACAAGCAGATAAAACACCCATACATGTAAAAAAATAAAATTTAAATATTAGAATAAAAACAAATTTTTCCCCCTTTCACCATGTAACTGTGGCTGTTACAGAACACTGTGTATACCAGGCTGACCTCAAACACACAGATATCTGCCTGCTTCTGCCTCCTGAGTGGTAGGATTAAAGGTGTGTGCCACCATAATCTGTCAAAAGTAAATCTTAACAAAGTTCTTTCACTTGATGGAGGACACACTCTATAATCTCAGCAGTTGAAAGACCAAGGCAGGAGGATTGCATTTCCCTGGGCTATAGTGAGACCCTCTCTCAAACCATAGCAAAATCATAACAAACCCCCGGGGCTGGGATACAGTTCGGTGGGAGAGGCCCAGGGCTCAATCTCCAGTGCTACAAATGGATCGACAAAAAACTCAGCTGTTCCTCTTGCTTATTATTATTAGCACGATCCCCAGACTTGGAGTAGTACCTGGCACTTGATGGAGCCTCCTGTAAAACATTTCCAATTAATTAGCGAAGCTATGAAAAGAATGATAATAGTGTAATGATTAAATACACTCATATAAAGCTCTCAGGTGTATGCCTGACACTCATGGTTACTCATTAACAGAGCCTCAAATTGTAGCCCAGGCTGGCCTTGATCTCGCAATAATCCTCCTGCCTTGGCAGAATCCCCCAAATTCTGAGATTATAGACATTAACCACCATACCAGCGAAACAGGCTCTTAAACAAAAAACCAATTTTCTATGTGTGTCTGTGTGTGTGTACACGTTTTATATGTGCCAGATGTTGATGTAGAGTGTTTTTTAATGATTTATGATGTGTACAGTGTTCTCTCTGCATGTACGCTGCAGGCCAGAAGAGGGCACCAGATCTCATTACAGATGGTTGTGAGTCACCATGTGGTTGCTGGGAATTGAACTCAGGACCTCTGGAAGAGCAGGCAGTGCTCTTAACCCCTGAGCCATCTCTCTAGCTCCGAGTGTTTCCATCAAACACTTTCCACCTTATTTACTGAAGCAGGGGCACTTACTAAACCTGGAGTTTGCCAGTGAGCTTGATCTGCTGGCCAACAAGCCCCGGGGATCCTCTTCTGCCTTCCCAGTGCTGGGATACAGGCTCATGCTACTGCCCCCGTCTTTGTTACAGATTCTCGGGGTTAGGTTTAGGTCCTCACGCCTGCAAGGCCAGGCCGTTATTGACTCAGCCATGGCTCTTTGGCTGATCATGGTGCCCCGGCACGCTGATCACGATCCTAAAGCTCCTCCCATTTCAGTCCTCTTCCTGCTTCAGGGCTGGCAGAAGTGTGGGCTTAGCTAGCCTGGTGAACGAGTGTGTGGTCAGTGCTTTTGTGTGTTCACACAGGTGCTTCGTTGCCGATTTGCCCCAACTTCATGACAGCTTTGTGGACAAACTTCTTGATATTATGCCCCGACTCATGGCGTCTAAACCCGTGGAAGTGATCAAAATTCTGCAGACAATGCTGCGGCAGAGCACCTTCCTCCATCTCCCACTCCCTGAACAGGTCAGAGTCCACGTGCCCTCGCCCATCTGTCCTGAGACTTAAAGCCACTTAGTTCAGTGAGCTTGTGTGACCAGGGGAGCAGTGAGCTAGGGTCCTTCCTCTGATTACACAGTACCACCGTGGTAGCCGGGACCACCCCTCTAAGCTTTCTCACTGGCCTGAAAATCGGCATATTTTCTTGTTTACAGATCCACAAAGCCTCGGCCACCATCATTGAGCCCGCAGGCGAGTCAGACAACCCTTTGCGGTTTACATCTGGGTTGGTGGTAGCCTTGGATGTGGACGCAACCCTGGAACATGTACAAGACCCTCAGAACACTGTTAAGGTCCAGGTGTGTTGGGTGTGGGCTCCATGGTGTTTACACTGACACTGTGTTGAAGCCTTTAACTTTGGTTCTTTTGTCATCTACTTGAGGGACCAAGACTGAAAAGGGACAAAAAGAGGTGCCATGGCAGGAGCCAACTCTGCTCTTGAGCAAATTAAACTCTAAAGCTCAGATTCTACATCTGAAAATAGGAATAGCAGACATTAGCATGAAATGTATATAATGCCCTCAGAATCCAGGAAGGTTTTATTTACTAAGGATCTGTATAATGCAGACTTTAGATTTAATCCCTTCTACACACACACACACACACACACACACACGCTGAATATATCAGTTGTAATAAACAAGTTCTATTGGTTGGTCAGGTGGCAGACAAAACTCATAAATGGGAAGAAATGATCAGGAGAACACATTTTTCCAGCGTTAGATAAGCTAGAATCACATGAGAGATGGGGTAAAGCCGAGCCCACAATCCCAGCTTCCTCCACCTCTCCGTCCTTCCTGCCGTCCATCTGTGCATTTCGTGCTTGCTTCAGTGCAGTGCTAAGTGCGGAGGTTGTGGATAGGGCTGTGTGGTGCGCTCAGTTTCACTGGGAGCCGGATCAGGGGGCCGGCAGTTAGAAGTGGAGGTCGGTGCTTCAGCAGGCATGGTTAAGCTTACTGTGCCGAAGGTGCTGACGCGGGTACCGCCTGAAAGAGGACCGGCAGAGGGTGAGGAAAAGCGGAGAGTGAGCCCTTGGTGGTGCAGGTCATGAGAGAAGGAGAGGGCGGTCTGAGTTACTGTATTTTAGCCACTGCAAGAGGAAATACACTTTTCAGTTGTTCTGAAATTCAGAAGGGCCACAGGTTTTTAAACTCCTGAAGGGATGTTTCCAGCAGCTGTTAGACAGCAGAGTCCAGACTTTGACAGAGAACTTGGTTCTGTTGCTTTGTCCCACTCCTTTCTTCTTCCTTACCCCCACCCACTTTTACTACAGAATCTCTAGACCAGGCTGACCTCCAACTTGCTAAGAATGACCTTGACCTTCCCATCCTCCCGTCTCTGCTCACAAGGGCAGTATTGTGGGCATATGCTGTTTGGGGTCATGTATGAAATGATAATTCATATAAAACAGGCAAGCATTCCACCAGCTGAGCCTTATCTGTAGTCCCTTCCCTTTTAGAAGTCATTTTTTGGTTATTTCAGACATGGATGCATTGCCCTATTCATTATCCTCCCAACTTCTCTTCTTTAAGTTAACCCACTGAGCTGTTAAAGATAACCAAGTTCTGGAAACTAGGGCCCCTACAGCTTTCTTCTGCCCAAGGATGGGGCCGCAGAGCCTAGAAGCAGAGTAGAGAGAAACAGCTTGTAATTATCTTCGCTGTGACCAAATACCCGAGAAAAGCAACTTGAGATGGAAGGAGTTGATTTAGCTCGTGGTTTCGAAGGTTTCAGTCTGCAGTTGCCTGGCTCCATCCCTGTAGGCCTCAGGTGAGGCTACAGCGTCATAGCAGGGAGTACATAGAGAACAAAGCTGTTCAGCTCGTGACATGGAGCAAGCTGGGACAGAGCAGGGGCTGGGGACATGACAGGCTCAGCTCGCCCCAGAATACATGAAATTACAAATCTCTCAGGGGTTTGAGCCCTTGGTTAGGTCAGAGTCCTAATGATCCAGTCATTTCCCCAAAACCCTGCTTCTGAACACTGCTTTACAGACTAAGCTTTCAGTATACAAGTTTAAGGCTAGTGTAGGCTACATAACAAGACTGGATCTCAAAACAGTCACAAAGATGGCTTAGTGAGCAAGAAGCCAAAAGTCACTGGAGCATAAAAATCTCGGTATAGCCACACATTCCTGCACGCTGCCCAGGGGGTAGGGGAAATGCCTTGAAAACAAGGTGGTGGGCGTTCTGGTCTCCGCAGTATCCCCTCCCCCCATACCCAAACACAGCAGAGAGAGGGAGAGAAAAATAAACATAGACCTGTCAGTCCTTGGGAGGGCCCAAGATGCTCAGAGAGATGAAAGATTTGAGCCAGCAGACAAGACACAAACTTCCCTGGATTTCGTGGTTGAAAAGATGATCCAAGTCCTCTCTGTGTGCACAGAGCTGGTCCAGTCCGTCCTCCTGTCTGCTTGTCCCTGTGTCCTGTAATAGACTCTGCACAGGCAGCTGGGGCCTCAAGCTATTGAGGGAAGAATTCTGTGTCCCTTGGAGAGATGTGAAGATTTGGCTAACGATGTAAACAGACCCCTCTTTCTTTGCTCTCTGGAGACTGCTTCAGAGCTGAGGAGGGAAGTCCTTCCAGCGCTGCGACATTGTTCCTCTTTAGAAATATTTTTTATGAAATATTTACTGCACACTGCTTCTAGTATTGCCTACCACCACCACCACCTTTTTTTTTTTTTTTTTTTTTTTTTTTTTTTTGTCAAATTTTTGAGACGGGGCTTCACTGTGCTGCCCTGGCTGTCCTAAGTTCACTCTATAGACCAGGCTGGCCTCGCCTCTGCCTCCCGAGTGCACCACCACTGCCCGACATGCCTTGTTCCCACTTAAGAAGCAGATTTTTATGATGGCTAGGGTCACCTTTCTACTGCTGACTTGGGGTTCACATCTATTTTCTTGGCTCATGTGTCTTCTGTGGTCCCATTTCTGTAATGCTTTAGGTCTTGTACCCTGATGGCCAGGCTCAGATGATCCACCCGAAGGCAGCAGACTTTCGGAACCCTGGCCCCGGCCGGCACCGCCTCATCACTCAGGTGTACCTCTCCCACACTGCCTGGACAGGTGAGTCAGCGGGCTGGGGGAGCGAGAGCATCTCCCCACTAATCTCACTATCTGCCCGTTATGATTGTTTAGAGTGTCACCGTGCAGCCCTGGCTGGCCCAGAATTCTGTGTAGACCAGGCTGGCTTCCAGCTCTGCCTCCCAAGTACTGGGATTAAAGGCATGTGCCGGCCAGGCATGGAGGCAGAGGCAGGCGGATCTCAGTGAGTTCGAGGCCAGCCTGGTCTACAGAGTGGGTTCCGGGACAGCGAGAGCTACAGAGAAACCCTGTCCTGGGGGCTACCCTGAGTGAACTGGATCTCTATTACGGAAGGATGTCATAAGCTCACACATTAATATGTTTGGACTGATTTGCTGTTTGCACAAGGAACAAGATTCCATTAGAAGACATGGGGGACTGTAGAGCCGAGTCTCATGGGGATAGACTGGGCTGCACACAAGGAGACTAACTCTCCTGCTCCAGCTAATGCAGGAAGTGGAGTCCATAGCTGCTTTGGAGGTCAGGATGCTACCTTGTAGAGAGCTAGGTCTCAGAGTCGGGGGTTCAGATCCTCCTTTACTGTGAGATTCTGTCGACCTTACTTGACTTCTCCTTTTCTTTAGGATGGGAACCATTCTAGGAAAAACGGATGCGTTGTAGGCTTGTCTCGGGTGACTTTCATTTCTCCTCTCCACCACTGCCTCTCTTTTTCTCTCTCTTCTCCCTTCTCGGTGGCATTGGCTTGAATTGCCATTCCTATCAGAAGCTGATAAGGGAAGGCAGAATGGCTTTCTGCCCTCCCGACTTGCCCAGGATTTGGCTGCTTGAAGTGCTGTGGTGCTGTCTGAGATAGACCAGGAGTCGTGATGACAGAGCTGATGCTGGGCTTGCCCTGGCTGCACCCCAAGTGGGAGATGGTTCTGGAAGTCTGGGGTTGGCATGGTGCTTATGTCATGACCACACTCATGACTGAGAGGCCCTGTGGTGTGGGTGTGTACGCTGCATGGCTGGAGCTGAGGCTGCACTTAGTACTCCTGCTGAACTCAATGGGCCCAGGAGGAGAGCAATGTAGTCTTTGCTCTGACCCCAGAGACCAGAAACAGAGTTGGAGAGGCATTCGGAGTCCTGGAGCCTTTGTCCTGGTCGATTGTGAACCGTGCAGCTCATTCTTACCCTCTGAACTTTTAGCCGGAAGCTGATCTTTAAACCCTTACACCAAAGTAGGGCGCATGCAAGTTGATTGTGTTCTGTGCCTTGCAGTTGCCAGTAGGTCCTTCTGAATGTCTCTCCCTCCTTTGTGGAAGCCATGTGGTTAGCAAAAGACCAAACTCAGCTCAGTTGCTCACAGGGTGGATCTGAGCAGCCACTTAGAGCTATCTGAGCTCTTGGACTTTTTTCAAGATCGTGACTCTTTTTTCATGGCGTGGCAAGAAAAGAAGTCCTGGGGTTTTGTGCTTGGCACAGAGTGGGTTTCTATTCCAAAGCCTCCCTGCCTTCTTCCCTCAGTGCGTTCAAGCTCAATTAGAGCATGTCCTATACTCCATGCCACTCAGCCGAAACAGCCAATGACTCACGAGGGGTTTGTTTACTCTCAGGAGGCCTGCCACAGACAGGCAGCAGATCTGCAGTGTAGTGTATGAAAGAATCAGAAGGACTCTGCTGTTTTAAATCCCCGAAACAGGTTCCTTTCCACGGGTAACAAATTTTCTACCAGAACTGTTTCTACCTTGAACCTTTCCTTTCCACTAGAAAAGGCAGGTCCAAGGTGCACACAGACCACAGTTACAGCACCAACTGCATATCCAGCACTGTGGCCTCCTGCAGATTTCTCTCTGGTGCTCTTGGCAGCTGTGGCTCTGAGTGGCAGAAGCTCACATGGAGGCAGTGGCCTTACATCTGCAGCCTCGGGGCCAGCCTCAAATGATTCAGCTAGAAAACTGGTTTCGTGTTTGAGGATAAAAAGGGATGCAGACATAGGAAAAGCCTATCTTTTGTTTTTTGAGATGGCATCTCACTATGTAGCTCTGGTTGTCCTGTAACTCACTATGTTGACTAGGCTGGCCTTAAACTCACAGAGAGATTTGCTTGCCTCTGCCTCTAGGGTGCTGAGATTAAAGGTGTGGGCCACCTCCATTTGATGTGCTCCTCCCCCAGCCGTGCAGCCGGCTTTGATGGCGCATCATTTGGTGTGCACGCCCCCAGCCGTGCAGCCGGCTTTGATGGCCCTTCATTTGCAGCTTCATTTGAATTCCTAGAAGTTACCGAGTGGTGGAGGATTTCTTGTTTTATTTTTGTTTTCCAGAGCCATGCCAAGTGGAAGTGCGGCTGCTGCTGGCCTACAACTCTGGTGCACGCATCCCAAAATCTCCATGGATGGAGGGTGGCGAGATGTCACCACAGGTGGAGACCAGCATTGAGGGCACCATCCCCTTCAGTAAGCCCGTGAAAGTTTACATAATGCCCAAGCCTGCAAGACGCTGACCCCAGCCAGTTTTCACAGCCATGGCCTAGGAGCCCTTTCTAGGTACCCGTGAGCAGAAGCCTGGTACATCACCTGAAAGTGTGTAGGCATGAAGAACATGCCAGCCTTACAGTCCCTTTCAGTATCGTACACAGGGTCAATCATTTTTACATTAATAACAGAAATATTCTGGTTTATCTCTTCCGTTCCCATAATAAAGTTGAGAAAACACCTAGCTGTTCTAGTTTCTAGTCTTAAAAAAAAGCCCATAGCAGTAATAACACATGTTAATTCTGAAATGTAAGACATACGGTCTGATTTTCCAGGCATTTCCAACTCCTGGTTATTCAAACCATAACCATAGTCTTGTTTCGTGAAGTAACAATTTTTTTGCCAGAGTCAACTCCAAAGCCATTTAACAGCTGTGTATCACCACTGAAAGGTTCTGAAGGGCCTTGGACATCTGTTCAGGCAATGGGCGGGCGAAGAAAGGGCGGAATAGCAGGATAGTATGTCATTTTCATCCTGGATGAAGTCTCGATCTTGCCTGCATTGCCCTTTAATAAAGGCATGAGGGCCATATTTGGGGAAAGCAGGCTGTGCTGTGGGAAGAAAGAAGTCCTGTCTGGCAGCACCTCTGCTGCATTGGAGCTGCAGGAAAGTCCAGGTGAGGTGGACTAAGTCGGTGCTGCAGAGAGGCTGACTGGGAAGCAGGCCTGTGCTGTGTGCGTGTGTGTGTGCCATCCACATAAGGTTGGGAAACTGTACCGTTAATAGTCAAACTTATATTCGTTCGAATCTAAAAGGATTCCAGAGGCCCCAGTTGTTCTGCTCTACTGTCCCACTACGGGGGAAGTATACAGGTACTCTGGACTGTGTGTCTCCTGAAGGGCACATGGGGAACCACATCCACAAGGCAGCATTGCTGGCAGCAGGCCCAGAAGGGGTGTTGCCGTCAGTTGTGTGAGCCTTGTCTTAGAATTGGGCATTATGATAGGAATGGGTTCTTAGCAAAAGCAAATTTTGGGGGGCCAGCCGTGCGTGGTAATCCTAGCACTCTGCAAGCAGAGGCAAGTTAGATCTCTGTGAGTTCAAGACCAGCCTGGGCACATAGTGAGTTCTAGGACAGCCAAAGCTATATAGTGAGGCCTTGTCTCAAAACAAAAAAAAAAAAAAAAAAGATCTGTGGGGGTCTTTTGGAGGGGGGTGTGATGAGCTGTGCAAGCATGAGTTTAATTCTCAGCACCCCATAAAAGCTGGGCGTGCATTTGTAACTGTGCGGTGCAGCCTAGGCAGGAAGGTCCCTGAAGATTCTGTCTCAAAACTTAGGTGGGTGGGTATGGCGTAGTAAGCCTTAAATGCCAGCACTCTGACCCACCTGAGCAGATGGGTCTCAGCGCTCAAGGACAGCCTGACATTACTGAATTCAAGGCCCATGAGAGTTACATAGTAACACCCTGTCTTGGAAATAACAAACACTAAGGTGGCTCACAGTATAAAAGTGCAACCCAAGCCTGACATCTCAGTTCGATCCTGGATTGATGTGGGAGTGTCATATATCAATCTGTTGATTTCATTGGTTAAGTAATAAAGGAACTGCTTGGCCCTCATAGGTTAAAACATAGGTGGGAGGAATAAACAGAATAGCATACTGGGAGGAAGAGGAAGTGAGCTCAGACTCGACAAGCTCTGCTCTCTGGAGCAGAGAAGCCATGCTCCAGTCTCCCGGACAGACGTGAGCGATGAAGCTCCAACCCAAGATGGACGTAGGCTAGAATCTTCCTGGTAAGCGCACCTTGGGGTGCTTACACAGATGATTAGAAATGGGCTAGTCCAGGTGCGAGAGTTAGCCGAGAAGAGGCTAGATATCATGGGCCAAGCAGTATTTAAATGAATATAGTTTGTGTGTTGTTATTTCGGGCATAAGCTAGCCAAGCAGGCGGCCGGGGTGTTTGGGGACGCAGCCCCCGCCGCCCTTATTTCAACACTGGATATGGTGGCTCATATCTGTAAACCTAGCCCTCCTAGTGCAAGACAGGCAGAGACAGGATCACCCGGAAGCTCAAGGGCCGACGCGCTATGTACAGTGTGGAAGAAATGACAGCAAAGAAGAGCCAACTCCTGCCAGCAACTGTGAGTCCATGTGAGCCAGCTCCTCTGCAGCCAGGGCTCTTCACTTCTGAGCCATCTCCCCAGCTCCCAATACATGGCTTTTTTGTTTTGTTTTGTTTTTTTAAAGTGGGAAGCAATTGAGAACACTGAAGTCACCTCTGGCCTCCACATGCATGCACTTGGGAGGCAGAGAGGACAGCCAGGGCCACACAGAGAAACCCTGTCTTGAAAATTTAAAAAAAAAAAAAAGAAGACTTCACACAATGGCAGAACCTCCAGCTGTCCAGCCCTCCGGTGTTTTGTAAAGCAGGAATGAGCACATGTGCTGGCCGGTTTTGTGTCCACTTGACACAAGTTGGAGTCACCTCAGAGGAGGGAGCCTCAGCTGAGAGAATGGAGCTGTAGGGAGCCTGTGGAGCATTTCTTAGTGGCTGAGGGGGCGGGCACAGTGCACTGTGGGTAGGGACATTCCTGGGTTCCATAAGAGCAAGTTGAGCAAGCCTCCACGAGCTCCTGTTTCCAGGTTCCCACCCAATGTGAGTTCCTGCCATGCCTCAGTGGACTGTGACTTGGGATCTGTAAGCCAAATAAAACAAACCCTTCACTCCCCAAGTTGCTTTTGGTCACGGCTCATCACAGCAATAGTAACCCTAACTAGGACATAGGTCAAGGGTCATTGAATGAGATGGATTCGGTGGCACGGGCAGTACCTGCATCGACAGCCTGTCTTGATCACATTTGGAATGCGGAGAGCTTAGACAAGTGCACCATGAAGAGGTGAAGCTGGAACTTACCAGCACGCGACTTTCCAGGTGTGCCTGGCGCTGTAACTCTTTACACGAACTAACTTCCAACTGCTCTACAAAGTAGGTACTCCTATCTTCATTTGGTAAACAAAATAATTAAAATTTAGAGAAACCGGGCCAGTGAGATGGCTCTTTCCACCAGGACAATGTCTTGAGTTCTTTGGGACCCAAATTGTGAAAGGAAAGGACCTGCTCCTCCAGGTTGTGTTCTGACCTCCGTGTTCCTCTTCATGTGTGTGCCTGCTCTTCACCCTACTTATATATTAATCACATTCTTTTTTTTTTTTTTGGTTTTTCGAGACAGGGTTTCTCTGTGGCTTTGGAGCCTGTCCTGGAACTAGCTCTGTAGACCAGGCTGGTCTCGAACTCACAGAGATCTGCCTGCCTCTGCCTTCCGAGTGCTGGGATTAAAGGCGTGCGCCACCATCGCCCGGCTATTAATCACATTCTTAAAAACCCAATCAAAACTGAAATTACCTAACTTGCCCTGTGTCCCATAGCTCCCAACTTGCACACCTGGGACTTGTAGCCTGGCCACGCTGTCCAGCTCTGAGAGGCAGTAACTGCTATGGAGGTGGGAGGGGAGCATCCAGGGAGTGGACTTTCCCCATCTCGGGTGTGCCACCATCGGGCTTTCATGTCAGAATGGCACAATACCCAGAAAAGATGCCTACCATGGGAGATGGAGTTTGAAGACATGCTGAATGACAGCTCCCTGGCCCTGAGCTGATGACCGGCTGGATGGTGGCGAAAATGAAGCGTTAAGACCCGTGGCTGCTGACTGAGCCCGTTATGGTGTAACATTTGAAGATCTAATGGAATAATAATACACTGGATATGGTTCCCTTTTAAAACTTCCTACCAGGGCCTGGAGAGGTAGCTCTGGTCTGGTGTGCTGCTTGTCCTTCCCAGCACACTTAACCGCAGGAGTGTGAATCCCACTATTATTTGGGTGACTCAAACACCTGTGGCTCCAGCTCCAATGACGCCGAAGCCTCTTCTGGCCTCCACAGGTGTCGGCACAATTTCACAGACAGGTGCACACACAAGCTTAAAAATGTTCAAATTTCCTTCCAGCTTCTCTCTGTTACAGCTGGGAAACAGGCTTCTAGTGTTTCCTCAGAGTCCAGGCCAGGTCGTGCACTTTTCTTAAAGCCCCAGTTAGACTTTGTGTACGAGGTGGACATACATTATAGGTATTATACTAGGTCTTGCCCTAGTGGCAGGATGCATTTTTCAAAGCTGTGAAAATCTGTGAGTTTGCCATGCTGGTGGAGTTTAGACAGACATTGAGCAAATCCTGACAAGCCTGTGGCTGAGGAATTCAATTATTTGATGAGGTAGGTTCAACCTTGAACTCGGAAATGTCTGGTTCTGGGAAATACGAGAGCTTTTAGTTTCCTACATCTTCCTCCACACGTTCACTGACGGGAGACGATCGTGGTGGTGTGTCTTTAGCCCAGCTCCTCAAAGCAAATCCTGAGTCCAGGCTTCTGAAGAGACATTTGGAGTTCACGTGACACATGGCTGATTCTTGTCTTAGGAACCGCTCAGGGCTCAGGCTAGAACAAATGAGAGCTGTGCTTCCTGCAAACTGAATCAAAGACTTAGAAGATTAATAGAGGGGACTAAGTATAACTCCACAGAACAGCTTCTCTCCGTGTTCTGTGTCCAGCATTGGCCATACAGACCGGATTGGAAGTTTGGAAGTGGGTATTATTTATTAGTAGCTTTTATTTATTTATTTATTTATTTATTTATTTATTTATTTTGGTTTTTCGAGACAGGGTTTCTCTCTGGTTTTGGAGCCTGTCCTGGAACTAGCTCTTGTAGACCAGGCTGGTCTCGAACTCACAGAGATCCGCCTGCCTCTGCCTCCCGAGTGCTGGGATTAAAGGTGTGCGCCACCACCGCCCGGCTATTAGCAGCTTTTATATGAAGGCTAATGACCTGACTGCCAGACACTTCTCAGTCAAAGAAGTTTTGTTTTTAAAGATTTATTTATTTATTTATTTATTTATTTATTTATTTATTTATTATGTATACAGTGTTTTGCCTGCATATCTGCCTGCAGGCCAGAAGAGGGCATCAAATCTCATTACAGATGGTTGAGAGCCACCAAATGGGTGCTGGGAATTGAACTCAGGACCTTTGGAAAAGCAGTCAGTGCTCTTAACCTCTGAGCCATCTCTCCAGCCCCAGTCAAGGAAGTTTTTACTGCTTCCCCCACCCCCTTATGATTTCTTTTTAATACCGTAGTGACAATGCAGGTTGTGATGCAGTTACAACCATACCTGACTCAGTACCCACCGGAGCCATCTTAATTTAGACTGGGGGCGGGGATTACATTACCAGACATCCCTCATACCTACCCAGGGCTGGCTTTATAAGCCGAGGGTACATAGTAGGAAGGTCCTGTCAGTCATCTGACAAGGGCACTAGGGAGGACCGCCGCAGATCTGCAGGGGCTGTCAAGTCCGTGAGGAACTCGCAGTGACGGGGCACTAGGGTTGCTTGACAGATGAAGATGCATGAGTAGAGCTAACCTGACCTGCTCACTTACTTCCTGGGTGAGGTTAAGACAGTATCTCTGCTTCACTCTAGTTGTTTCTTCTCATAAAGTCCACCTTAAATTGCTCTCTAATCCACAGCCTGGCTAACAGTAATCTACAGATGCCTAGCTGCACAGACTGGCTAACAGTAATCTACAGATGCCTAGCTGGAGGCATCTACCACCATCAGCTGCTGCTTCTCCAACCGGATGCCACCAGGTCATCCCTTCCCAGCTCCCCTCCTTGTGCTCCTGCTGGGCTTCTGCTAGGCTGCTGCAGAGGAGCACGCCTCCTGGAGTGGGCGTGGCCTTGGGTCAGGAGGCTGGTACAAGAGCGAGCAGCAGCCTCCTCCTCTCCCTTCCAAGGATCTGCCCATCTCTCCCTACCTTTTATGAATTTAACCCAGTGGGAGGCAAGGGGCAGGGCCCAGGTACCTTGAGGCCAGGTACCTTGAGGCGGGCACACAGATCTGTGGGCATGAGCAGGCACTGAAGGTGTTGACTGCTCATTCTCCTGTCTTTAGTTCCTAGCAGGTGCTGGTGGAGGCTCCCACTGTGATTCATTTGTAAATTATCACGATCTTCTGCATTAAAATGCTTCTCTGTAAAGTATTTTTTTTTTTAAGAAAAGATGCCTAATTGGGCCACCCACGTAGCTCAGAGCAAAAACTTAGCCTTTCATGTGTGCAGCGCCCATGGAGGCCAGCAGAGGGTGTTAGATCTCCTGGGCCTGAATTTACAGACTGCTGGGAGCTGCCTTGTGGGTTCTGGAGCTCAAACCTGGGTCCTCTGGAAGAGGCCAGCTCTCCTAACTCTCGAGCCTCTCCAAAGACTCAGCTTTCATCTCTGTGGTGGTGGTATCCTTCCTGGCTGTCTTCCCATCCTGCTTAAGCCAAATTAACCTTTTCTTTGCACTTGGAACTATTGTGGCATTGTCGATTTCTTCCACATAACATTCTGGGGATGCTTCAGTACAGGATCTACTATGTAACCCTGGGTGATTTGTAACCTGCTATGTAGACCACGCTAGTCTGGAATTTGTGGTTTCCCCTCCCCACCTCTGCAGTGCTGGATTACAATTGTGTATTGCCCTGCCTGGCTCTCCCACACATTAAAAACTGTAAATTGGGCACACACCTTTAATCCCAGCACTCACAAGGCAGAGGCAGAAGTCTACAAAGCAAGTTCCAGGACTCTACATAGGCATGGCCATGTAAGTGATTCAATCTTGAATCCACCCTGCCCAAGCCCACCAACAAAAGTTGGCTTTATAGGTAAAGGTTCCAAGGCATCAACTGTGATGAGAACTTTGATGCTCTGAACTTTTCCAACCTTTTCTGTATGAACCTAACAGGCTGTACTGCTGAATTTCACTAAGCTTTCTGATCTGAGCAACCCGGAGGGCAGGAACTCTGCCTTACTCTTCTGTCAATCCATCCCCAGACATAACCCCATGTTCAGAATGCACGGTTGGGGCTGCAGTGAAGAACGGTAAGAGAGACAGGCAAGGCATCATTGCTTAGTCGTTTATTCCCCTCCCTGGGCTCCATCAGCAGGTGGAATGGAAGACACCTCCCACTCTGACCCCTTGGGCAACCAAGGCATTATACTCCTTCACTGCCTGCTCCGTCTGGAGGACCCGCACATCAATGCCTTGTTTCTCGAGGTACTCCACAGTGGATGGTGGCACCTGGAGAGAAGAGAGATGACTAAGAAGGAGGAAAGGGGCCCCAGAGACTTCTTTCCTGTCCTAAGGCAAGTGTACTTCACAGATTCAGAACACCTGTCACTTCTCAGTCACCGGAGTGTCGCCACTCCTAGCATGGGGCAGGGAGCCCCACTGAGCTTCAGGAAAGCCTCTGAGGAGCTGGAGTTACAGTGGTTCAGAGTGTGTGCATGCATGTGGCTGAGTTCACTCCCAATACCAGGGTGAGAAAAACAGACCACAGTCACATACCCAAGGGGTCTCATACCCATGCTTTAGCCCTGGTGAAAAGAAAAGGGGGATACGGTATTTTGACTTAGCCCTGGATTGAAGCCTTTCCAGCAGTGTAACTCTGAGTAAAGAATCTAACTCAGCACTTATTTCTCCTAATTCTGTGTTTATGAATCAGGGATAGGGTTGTAGGCTATTATTTTAACATGCATTACATTTATTGATGTTGTGGAACATTTGTTTAATGATGCAAAGATGTGTTGCAGTTTTTAATGTTGTGTTTGTTTAACTCTGTGAAGCTGTGGTTCTTTGCCTGTCCAAAGCACCTGATTGGTCTAATAAAGAGCAGCCGGTCAATAGCAAGGCAGGAGCAAGGATAGGTGGGGCTACCAGGCAGAGAGGATAAACAGAAGGAGAAATCTGAGAGGAGGAGAAGGAGGAGCAGGAACAAGGGGAGGAGGATGCTAGGGGTCAGCCACACAGCCAGCAGAGGAGTAAGAGTGAAAATAAGGTATACAGAAATAGAGAAAGATAAAAGTCCAGAGGCGAAAGGTAGATTCAAGTTAAGAAAAGCTGGCTAAGCTGGGCAGTGGTGATTCAGGCCTTTCATCCCAGCATACGGGAGGCAGAGGCAGGAGGATCTCCGTGAGTTCGAGGCCAGCCTGGTCTACAAGAGCTAGTTCTAGGACAGGCACCAAAAACTACAGAGAAACCCTGTCTCGAAAATCAAAACAAACAAACAGACAAACAAAAAAACTACAGTCAAGGCTGGGCACAGACTTGGAAATCCCCTTCTGACAAAGTGGAGTCGCGTATGCGGTCTCACGCATCCTAGGTCTCTTACTGCCCAGCAACGAGAGGGCATGACATGGAGCTGAGCTCCAGCGAAGGAGGTATCTGTAAAGCTACGGTCCAAGAGACAGTGTCTATCCTCAGGAATGTTGTGGACACCAGAACCTACCTTCAGGGCCTCACTCATCCCTCTGCCAATCACCAGGGTTTGCACGCCCTTCTCAGCGACTTCCTTCACGTCTGCAGGCTGCACCCCAGGGGAATGCTGGGTATGGAGGAGAGAACAGAAGGTACCAAGCTTTCTTCACAATAGAATTACTTTTTAATTTTTTTTTGGGTGGGGGGACAGGTAGTGGTGATGCACACCTTTAATCTCAGGAAACAGAGACAGGCAGATCTCTGTGAGTTCGAGACCAGCCTGGTCTACAAGAGTGAGTTCCAGGACAGGCTCCAAAGGTACAGAGAAACCTTTTCTCAAAAAAAAAAACAAACAAACAAACAAACGAGAGTGTTTGTATATATGTGTGTGTGTGTGTGTGCACGTGCGCAAAGACCTGCCTGTCTCAGAGGAGCCATGAGAAAAGCTCAAGATTTTCAAATGTGCACACAGGAGGTGTGATTGCACTCTTAACCCCAGACCTGAACTCTACAGACTCTAGGTTTGTTTTGCCAATTTTATTTATTTATTTATTTATTTTTTATTTTTTTGGTTTTTCGAGACAGGGTTTCTCTGTGGTTTTGGAGCCTGTCCTGGCACTAGCTCTTGTAGACCAGGCTGGTCTCGAACTCACAGAGATCCGCCTGCCTCTGCCTCCCGAGTGCTGGGATTAAAGGCGTGCGCCACCATCGCCCGGCTTGTTTTGCCAATTTTAATGAAGTAATTTTAAATATTTTATTCTGTCCTCTCTCTTAGACTTTTAGCTCTCCAATGGAGGGAGGAGAGGAAGAGAAAAGAAGATTTTCCTGTGGGGGAAAATAGGACTCTCTAGAGCAATTGCTGGACTCAGCACAGCTGTATCTAGTCATTAGGTTTCAGCCTTTCAGACTTCAAGGCTGCTCCTTGGCACTGGAGTCCAGAAAGAGCCTTCAGTAGAGCAGAAGCAGTGTGTGTCTGAGTTCAAATCCCAGCTCTACCACTGCCAGCTGGGTCCTCTGAGCCCGGGTCAGATTCCTTCTCTGTACGGTGAGAATGAAGGCTTTGGTGCTTGCACTTCCCTGTTCTTACCGTTTTTATTATTTATTTGCTTGCTTGTTTTTGAGGCAGGGTTTCTTTATGGTTCCTTCCATCACCAGCTCCAGGAATTTTTTTTTTTTTAAGATTTATTTAAAATAGCTATACAGTGTTCTGCCTGCAGATCTACTTGCAGGCCAGAAGAGGGCACCAGATCTCATTACAAATGGTTTTGACCTACCATGTGGTTACTGAGAACTGAACTCAGTACCTCTGCAAGAGCAGCCAGTGCTTTAACTGCTGAGCCTTTTCCCCAGCCTCTCTCTCTCTCTCTCTCTGTCTGTCTCTCTCTCTCTCCCCTCTTCCACACTTCCACAGCTCCTGTTCCCAGAGGCCAGTCTCCCCCATCCCCTCCCTCCTTTTTTTATGACTTTTCTCTCAATTAAACCCCACCAAAGTGAAAAAAAAAAATCTTGAAATGAAAATTCATGGTCATACAAAAACTTTTCTTTCAGCCTGGTCAACACAACAAGCTCCATGACATCCAGAGCTGCTACATAGAGAAGCCCTGCCTCAAAAAAACAAAATACTGTCCCTGGTGCATAAGCTGGCTGTTTGAAGCCCACTCCATATGGCGGGATGCCTTCCTCAGCCTTGATGCAGGGGGGAGGGGCTTGGGCCTGCCTTGACTAAACGTGCCAGGCTTTGTTGACTCCCCATGGAAGGCCTTACCCTTTCTGAGGAGTGGATGAGGTGTGTGTGTGTGGTTTGGAGGGTGATGAGGGAGTGAAAGGAGGGGAGGGAGGGAGAACTGTGGTTGATATGTGAAATGAATAAAAACAACAACAACAGAACACTGGTTCTTTTCCAGAGGACCCAGTTTGGAGTTCCGACATATATGGTGGCTCAGAACCATAACTCCAGTCCAGGGGTCCAACGCCTTTGGACACTGCATGCAAGTGTTGCACAGAGATGCATGCAGGCAAAACACCTATAACGCAAAATAAAATAAAAATAAATTAAAAAAGTATTTGAGACTGTAAAATGTTTATGGATTTTGGTTTTATGTGTCTTTTGCATGTGTTTTACATGTTTGTGTTTTGCCCACATGAATATCTGTGTACCGGGAGCATGTCTAGTGTCTGGAGGTCAGAAAGGGGTGTCAGATCCCCAGAAATGGAGTTACAGACAATTGTAAATCACCATGTGGTCACTGGAGCTTAAAATCGGGTCCCCTAGAAGAGACACAAGCGCTAACAACTTCCGAGGCATCTCTTCAGCTGCAGATTGTAATGTTTAAATACTTAATAATTTTTTTTTGTTTTTGTTTTTTGTTTTTTCAAGACAGGGTTTCTCTGTGGTTTTGGAGCCTGTCCTGGAACTAGCTCTTGTAGACCAGGCTGGCCTCGAACTCACAGAGATCTGGCTGCCTCTGCCTCCCAAGTGCTGGGATTGATTATTATTATTATTATTATTATCACAACTATTTATTAAGACTATAAAAGAATTAATCAGACGCTCTTCTCAGGCTACACTCTCTGATCAATCTCAGATCCACCGTGAACTAAACTAATAAACATGATTTAAAAAAATTTAGTGTTTTTTTTTTTTTTCTGGAGCTATGACCACAGTGAACATTTACTAGAATTACAGGCCAGGGTTGGAGAACTTCACCTTCCTTAAATAAATGCACTTATGCAAATTCCTGGACAGTTACTTCCTTTAACAACGACTGGCAACTGTTTTGAACAGAGCTACGACCCCCGACTCTTGGGGCGCACGTTGTTTCAGGGCAGCGGCTATCATGAAACAGGGCCGCTGGCGGCTGGAAGTGCAGTGATCCTCGGCAGTCAGACTAGAGCTAGCGGAAGCCCAGTGGAGCTGCTGTGTCAGTGAAACGCACTGATGGGTTCAGCCAAGCTGACCTGCAGGCCCACAGTGTCGTGCGCCAAGCAGTAAAAGATGACAGCAGGGGCCAGTGGATCCCGGCGCGGGCAGCAATTACTCTCAGCTTCTCTGGGAACCTGGAATTGGAGCGGTGCTGTTCTCCACCTGCCCTCAGCTCCTGTATGCTTCCAGGTCCTCAAGGCAACCGAGGCTCTCACAGAGCACGATTCTGTTCTCTATTAAGAGGCTTTTATCACACAGCCTAGGGCTGTAAAGCTCAGGTTTTTCTTGGTGGAAAGCTAATAATCATAGCACAGTGTCTTAACTGCTACCCAGTAGAGCAGCCAGACAAGAGGATTTCATCCTTTGTGGCTCAGAAATTTTATGATTAAACTGAAAAGGAAACATGGCTTTCAAAGAACCATTTCCTTCTGCATGATCACAGGCTTGCATGGACAGCAGGCTTACTAGTCGCTGGCTGCACTGTGGTAAAGATGGCAGGAGTCTATGCCCTCTAGATATTGTCTGGGTTGTGTTCTCATTGTCCCTGGCCTGAGTGTCAGCCTCTCTACCAGTCTTGACTCTCCCAGGGCCCTGGCTCCTTTTCTGCCACAGTACTATGAAACTCCTGACCACAGTTCTCCACAGTGATCTTAGCCTCCCTCCCTCTAGTGTCAGCAACCTTCCCACCGTCTCACTAACAAGGCGGGTTGAAACGGGTCTTCTGTTGCATGCTTGCCCATGGCTGGGGGGATTCTGTGGGGCAGTGCATAAGATTCAGACCCAAACTGCACTTGTAATACAGGATCGATCGCCAAGGCCCACATACAGCTTTGTTCTGAGGGCAAACCACGTCAGAAAGGAGCTGGAAGTCCTGATGCCCACCTCTCCCTTCAACATGTGTGTCTAGGTCTCTTTCCTCTCAATCAAGCTGGTATGAGAGGTCTCTCTGTCTCTGTGTTGCTCTTATTGGTTAATGGATAAAGAACGGCTTTGAGCCTATGGCAGGGAAGAACAGAACTAGGCGGGGAAAGGCAGGCTGTATGCTGGGAGGAAGAAGGGAAGAGTCAGAGAGTAGCCATGGAGCCACTGCCGGAGACAGACACAGACGTGCTGAAACTTTGCTGTTAGGCCACGACCTCGTGGTGGTGCACAGATTAATGGAGATGGGTTAAGTGAATATGTAGGAGTTAGCCAATAAGAAGCTAGAGCTAATGGGCCAAGTAGTGATTTAATTAATAGAGTTTTTTTTTTTTTTTTTTTTTGGTTTTTCAAGACAGGGTTTCTCTGTAGCTTTGGTGCCTATCTCGGATCTAGCTCTTGTAGACCAGGCTGGCCTCGAACTCCCAGAAATCCGCCTGCCTCTGCCTCCTGAGTGCTGGGATTAAAGGCGTGCGCCACCACCGCCCGGCAATTAATAGAGTTTCTGTGTGATTATTTTGGGGCTAAGTGGCCAGAAACCAAGTGGCCCCTCCTGTAACACCAAGCCAGTAGCCTGATCTGGCCTACAGTTTTGCCGCTTTAGGACTGAATTCCCAAACAAACAAAAAGTCATTCCAGGAGCTGGGCATGCAGACGGAGAAAGTGGCATTGGCCGTTCATGGTTGAGGGGGCTCTCTTGGGGGTTAATATCCCAGGATTCTGAGAATAGCAACTGTACAAGTTCAATGAATATGAGTGGAATTTTGGGTCCATTACATTGCATTGTGTAGTCTGTTGTGTGTGTGTGAGTGGGGGTTTTGCCTACACATATGTCTGTACGCCACCACAGATGCTGGAGTGACAGATGGTTGTGAGTCGCCTTGAGAGTGCTAATAGAATCCAGATCTTCCAGAAGAGTAGCCGGTATTCTCAACCAGCTTTCAGCCTTGCATTATATACTTCAAAAGGGGCAGTTCAACGATGATGAACATTCTTGGCAGAGAAGAGGAGGTCCGAAGTTATTTGGTCAGCCTCCTGGAGGTCAGCCAGTCTATCACTGCAGCCTACTGGTCAACCTCCTGGAGGTCAGTCAGCCTGTCACTGCAGCCTACTGGTCAACCTCCTGGAGGTCAGCCAGTCTCAGCACTGAATCTCACTGGTCAGCCTCCTGGAGGTCAGCCAGTCTCATCACAGAATCTTACCTCAGTTCCTGTTTCTCTCCAGTCCCAAGCCCGACTGCCTCCGGGCCATACTTTGCAATCCTTGTAGGTTGAGGTAGAGCCTTGCACTTTCATTTGCCCCCAAGAGAGGGAAGCAATTTTAGGGGAAGCCATCAGTAACTGAGCTGCAATCTGAAGTTAAAGAAAAAGGTGCCAAGTCAGTCACTAAGGAATGTTGAAACCACTCCAAAATCCAGAGATAGATGCCCCAATTCTCCACACGAGGTACCCTTCTCTAACAAGATTCTCACCCCATTGTAAATCCTCTCTCTCTCTCTCTCTCTCTCTCTCTCTCTCTCTCTCTCTTGTTTTTTGGGACAGGATTTCTCTGTGTAGCCCTGGCTGTTCTGGAACTCACTCTGTAGACCAGGCTGGCCTCAAACTCACAGAGATCTGCCTGCCTCTGTCTCCTGAGAGCCGGGATTAAAGGTGTGCGCCACCACTGCCCAGTTACTGAGCATTTCTCTAAGACATAGACATTATTCTTGGGATCCAGAATCACGAAAGCACAGAGAGCAGAGATGACAAGTATTCTAAAGACTCCAGAGGTAACCCTCAGGATAAAGTCTGGAAATGGAGATTTAGTGAGGTGTGGTGGTTTTCTAGGCAGAGTTCAAGACCACCCTACTCTAGGAAGTGAGTTCTAGGACAGCCAAGGCCGGGGCAATGGCTCAGAGGTTAAGAACACTAGCTGTTCTTCCAGAGGACCTGAGTTCAATTCCCAGTAACTACATGGTGGGATCTGATGCCTACTTCTGGCATAAAGGCACTCATATACATAAAATAAACAAATCTTTAAAAAAACTTAAAACAACAATGAAACTAAAACAAAATAATTAAACTGGAAAAAAAGCTCAACACCTTGCTTTTGAAAATAAAACATTTACTTGTCCTTCCACAATTAAAACTACTAAGTGCCTATTTATACAAACCACTGAGTTCCCAGCTCCCAGGATGTCCCCCATCCACATTCTGTAGGCACCTAAGTGCAACTGTGGGAGCCAGCCATGATAAGCTAAGTATGGGCAGGTCACTCAAAGGAAGTTCTTGACTTCCAACCATTATCACCTGCCATCTGTAAATTTAATTTTTTTTGTTTTGTTTTTTCGAGACAGGGTTTCTCTGTGGTTTTGGAGCCTGTCCTGGAACTAGCTCTGTAGACCAGGCTGGTCTCGAACTCACAGAGATCTGCCTGCCTCTGCCTCCCGAGTGCTGGGATTAAAGGCGTGCGCCACCACCGCCCGGCTGTACATTTAATTTAAATGGAGGCCAGGGCTACATAGAAGGATCCTGTCTCATCCAACCAATCAATCAACCAACAAATAACTAAATAATCTAACAATGTAGTTCCTTTTTCAGAAACACAAGATAATTTTTTAAAACCTAAAACTACTGAGCATGATGGTGTAACCTTTGCCCTCGGCAGTCAGCGGAGGCAGCTAACTGAGGCCAGCCAGGGCCACACAGTGAGACCCGTCAAAAAATTATTGTTATTATTTTTACGGTCTGTGTGTGCAAGTCACATCGTGTTTATGTAGAGGTCAGACCTGCTTCTCTCCGGCCACTTCGTGGGATCCCAGGATGGAATCCAGGTGGTCAGCCTCTATCCACTTAGCTGTCCCCTGTTCCTAAGAAAATTTGTGAGAAGCAGCAAAATGAATTATGGGAAATAGTAAACTGGTGTGAGCAGAGGATGCCTGTATCTGTGCCTTGAGACATGTGCTATGGCTTCTCACACAAAAAGCCACAGGTGGCTTCAATGGCAGAACTTTCTTCTCTCCCTTTGGAAAGCCAGAATGTAAGATAAAAATGCCAGCATGGTTGGTTCATGGTGAGACCTTTTTATGACCTGCAAATGGTCACCTTGCTACCCTCTCAGGTGGCCCTTTCTACAGCCACGCACATTTCAGTGCTGCTCCCTATCCTTTGTTAAAAATAAAAAAAAAAGGGTTTATCTTTGTTTATATGTGTGGACATAGGCTTGCATGAGCAAACTGCACCACCTGCATGCAGGAGCCCACATCGGCCAGTAGAGGGCACTGGAGCCTTTGGAATTAGAGTTTCACATGGTTGTGAGAAACTTTGCTTGCTGGGAACCAAACCTGGGTCTTCCGCAAGAGCAGTAGGCACTCTTATCTGATGCACCATCTCTTTAACTCCTTCCTGTTTGTAGGGAAAGGAGGAAGCCGAGTGCGGGATACTCTGAATGTACAGCCATTACAGGGATCAAGGCCTCAGACTCCTGGGAAATTGGCAAAGTCTTCCTTCTCCAAGTGTTGATGGATGACTGATCAGTGTGCACACTAGCAATGGTAGCATCCTTCTCCTTTCTTCCTGTTTCCTACAGAGAGTAGCTGACCCCCGCCCCGGGCTGTACATGACAACCACCACCCCGAGGTTCAGAAGTGCTAAGGTAGTTGCTGCTTCTGCTGGAGCACCGCCCACCTCCCCAGCTTTTCTGTGGCCTGTGTGGTATTGTCCTCTCCCCATTCTCTAGACATCCCCAGCCAGCTTTCTAGATCCAAGCCAGAAGCTTCTCTGCACTTCTTTAAGACTGGGTCTCACTATGTAGTCATGACTGGACCAGAACTCGGACAGAAACTTGCTATATAGACCACTTTGGCCTAGAACTGACAGAGATGCTCCTGCTTCTGTGTCCTGAACTCTGGGATTAAAGGTCTGTACCACCATGCTCATTATTATTATTATTATTAAATTTTATGTGTATGGGTGTTTTGCCTGCATGCGTTTCTGTGCACCATGAACATGCTTGGTGCCTACAGAGAACACAAAAAGGGTCAGAGCCCCTGGAACTGGAGTTACAGGCCGATGTGAGCTGCCATGTGGGTGCTGGGAATCAAAACCAGGTCCTCTGGAAGAGCAGCCAGTGCTCTTAACCACTGAGCCATCTCTCCAGTCCCCATTTTACATTTACATTGTAGCAAACATTACAAAGATGTTTGAAATCCTTCTGGTTTGAAATTAATGTTTAAACATCCTTCCTCATGGCTCAAAAGCCAATGTGTAAAATATATCCTAATGTAATGATATCAACATGAACAACGAACAAATTTCAGGATACTGCAAGGGGCAGACCACAGTTTCCATTTTCTGGTATGGACGGTAACTCTGTGAGGTTGAGCAGCTTGAAGAGGGTGGTGACTGGAACTTGGTCCGTCAGCCCATCTTCTCACCACACTGTCACGATACTACAGACATTCTTCTGCAAGTCCGTCAACTGTCCCGATTCCATCTCCTCTGCACTAAAGAGGTAGTGGCTTCCTCCTTCCATTCAGTTTGATAGAAATAGGAACAAGGGCTTCTTGGCTCTTCCTTAGTTGCTACTCTAGTTTCTTTGAGACAGGGTTTCTCTCTGTAGCCCTGGCTGGCTTTGAACTTGCAGATATCCGCCTGCCTCTGACTCCCGAGTTTAGCTGGGAGTAAAGGTGTGCACGCACCACCACACCCGGCCAAAGTTTTTTTTTTTTTTGTTCTGCGTCCATTGAAATGAATGGGCCTTTTTCTTTATTCTGTTAATATGATGTAATATAGAGACTGATTTTTGTATGTTAAAGCAAATTTTGTATGCTTGGGATAAATTCCATTAGTTACTGTGTATATAATTACTGTGAAGTTGTTAATCCCAAAGATGGGAGGAGACACTGACCCAAATCATCAAGGCTAAATTAAGACAAACAATTAAAGTGATCTTTTGCTTTAATTAATAATAATAAAACAACAAGTCTTTTATTCACGTACATGGGCTTCCTCCTCTTAAGATGGGGCTCAAGAGGCTGGACATGAGGAAGACAAGGTTCCATAGCTTGGGGTAGGAGATTTCCAGTTGAGGAATTTGGTGGGCGCCCTGACTGGGTTATAGGAGCAGAATATAAGCAGAGTTAGTTCTAAGGACCTGCTCAAACAAAGGCATGACTGCAAGGTGGTTGAATCAAGGTAGTCATAGTAACAGGCAGTCATAAAAATGCTTTGACACAAAAACATGGTTGCCGTTTCCTGGAACAAAAACCATTTGTAGTTAAAGTTACAGGTAGCGAATAGCCCGGTCCTTGAGAAACAGACTTAGCCATAAACAGGAACGAGCCTAGTTTGTTTTTACTATAAGATGGCTTTTAAGGGGGTTGGAGGGATGGCTCAGGGTTTTAAGGGCACTGAAGGCTCCTCCAGGGCACCAGGTTCAAGTTTCCACATGCAGCTCACAACCGTCTGTAACTCTAGTTCCAGGGGATCCAGCACCCTCACAAAGACAAACATGGAGGCAACACACAGATGCTCATTTAAAGAAGAAGAAAAAGAAAAGATGACTTTTAAACCTAAAATGGAGGCAGACTGGTTCTTCAAAACAATACTTATGCTTAGTATTTTGGGATCCTGTGGAGAGACTAGGAGATGGACCTCCTGGTAGGCAGACAGACAGGGAGGGGGCCATGGCTAGTTAACAAAGGTGGCGAATTCACAAGATGGCCAAAGTCTTTCTCACCTTTTTGACTGGAACAAAAGCCCCACAGCTTAGAACAAAGGCACCTTAGGCTTCTGCCTCTCACAGCAGACCCCCTGCTGAGGGACTGGCCCAACAAGTTCAAGGCCTGCTCAGGACCTACCACACAATGATTCTCAGTCAACCCTCCTAGCTTCCTACAAACTGACCAATCCTAAGTTAGGGAGGAAGGCTCTTCAGAGGCTTTACCCTCCTCCTCGCCCCCTTCCCCCCTCCCCAGCACACACAGAGACTGCATTTTTCAGCTTCCTGAGTCCTTCTTCTGCTTTATGGGGGCATTCTTCTTTTCTGTGCCTGCTGTGTGTGTGTTTCCAAACCTCACTCTAAGTCTTTCTTCAACTGCTGATTCTGTCGGTGGTGTTTAGATTTCTCTCTTGCTTGCTACCTGTTGCACTTCAGATTTTTCCTGCCTTGTAATTCCTTAACTGGGAGAAAAAAATGACCCGATCAAGGCCCTAGACGGTGTTACTTCAGGACCCCAGACTGTGTCACTTCCGGACCCTAGACTGTGTCACTTCAGGACCCCAGACTGTGTGTGTCACTTCAGGACCCTAGACTGTGTGTGTCACTTCAGGACCCCTAGACTGTGTGTGTCACTTCAGAACCCCTAGACTGTGTCACTTCAGGACCCCAGACTGTGTCACTTCAGACCCCAGACTGTGTGTGTCACTTCAGGACCCTAGACTGAATCACTTCAGACCCCAGACTGTGTGTGTCACTTCAGGACCCCTAGACTGTGTCACTTCAGGACCCTAGACTGTGTGCGTCACTTCAGGACCCCTAGACTGACTGCATTATTTCCCTTTTTAAAAATTCTCTTTCATTTTTAGTATAATTTTGATCTTGACACACTAAATTGATGGTGAAAACACGCCAATGAGTCATGAGTCACAGTTTGAATCTATGGCTGTCAGCTGGGGGCATATTAGAAATATTTAAGAATGAGGCAGCATAAACACAGACTACATAGAAACGAAAGTGGTGTGCTGGGATAAGTTCTCTTGGTATCTGTGTTGATATCCTATTGCTGCAGCTCACAGGAGCAGCACTGGACAACAAGAACAGCAGAGGGCAGGGGCTCCTCTGCCACTAACGTGTTAGCACCTCTGTGGTCCACATCAGTGTGTAGGCCCCCAAACAGCAACAGTATCGTGGGTGTGTGCTGTTTACTGTTTTTCAACAACAGACTTCGTGAAAGCATGACCTTAATTTTGCTTTGTAGCAAGACATCTCTTATCTTTGGATGGATCTAATTTTCAGATGCCCAAGGGCTGTGTTCTCATTCCAGTCTGGATTAGAAAAGCAGAAGCCCCAGCCTTAGTTATCAGTCCCCTTTGGATAAGGCTGTGAATTAAGTATAGTAAAGAAAACGACAGCATCAAAGCCTACGCTTTTCTGGGATTTTTCAAGACAGGGTTTCTTTGTGTAGTCTTGACTGTCCTGGAACTCACTGGAGACTGGGCTGCCTCGAACTCATTAAAGGTGGAAGGAGTTAGGCAGTGGAGGCACACACCTTTAATCCCAAAACTCGGGAGGCAGAGGCAGGTGTATCTCTGTGAGTTGGAGGCCAGCCTGGACTACAAGAGGAAGTTTCAGGACAGCCAGGGCTGTTACACAGAGAAATCCTGTCTCAAAATACCAAGAAAAAAAAAAAGGTGGAAGGAAGAAGGGATTCCATGAAGTTGTCTTCTGACCTGCAGGCATGTAGCACAAAAGTCTGCACACATAAATGATATCTTAAAAGAATCATTATTCTAGGTAATAACTTTCTTTCAGAGAAATTTTTTCTCTTTAAAAACAAGTTTCTTTGATAATGAAAATGATACAAACCTTTATGATTTTCCCCTCTTTTTACCTGGAAATGTATAACAAAATTCAATGATTATCTCTGAAGCCCTTTTCCATGTTCCTGGCATAATCATCTGCCCATTAAAAGAAATCTATATTTAGTCATTCATTTTCTTATTTTATATGATTCATAATATATGTTGCTTTATATTAGCTTTTTTTTTTTTTCGAGACAGGGTTTCTCTGTGGCTTTGGAGCCTGTCCTGGAACTATCTCTTGTAGACCAGGCTGGTCTCGAACTCACAGAGATCCGCCTGCCTCTGCCTCCCGAGTGCTGGGATTAAAGGCGTGCGCCACCACCACCTGGCTGCTTTATATTAGCTTTAGGTAGTAGATATTACATAAGTTTTAAATATACCTTTAGAACTTTGGCTTAAAGTAATAAATTGTAGGCTAAATATAGCTGCATTCAACTTAAATGATAGGAACATCTTTTTCTTTATTTTTTTGAGTCAAGGTTTCTCTGTAATTTTGGCGCCTGTCCTGGATCTTACTCTGTAGACCAGGCTGGCCTCAAACTCACAGAGATTCGCCTGCCTTTGCCTCCCAAGTGGTGGCATGAACCACCACGGCCCTACTGGAACATCTTTTTTTGATAACAAGAAAGATTTGTTTATTTGAAACAGACTCTCACTACGTAGCCCTATCTGGCCTCAACTCAGAGCTCTTTCTTTCTGCTTCTGCTCACTGTCGGCTGGGATTAAAGGAGTGAGAGTATTTTAAAGTACATACATTGTGGCAGGGAATTACACTAACTACTTTATTGGGAATTATCCATGCTGGAGATACTATCACTTCTCTTTTGCGATGTTTGAAGTAATGGAGGAACTTCAGAAGGTTATGAAGTATTTAGGAGTAGGACTCAGGTGTGCCTCAATCCAAAATTCCGGCTGCTAGCATACATACATAGTTTCCCAAGCAGCACTGGGATTCTTCCTGGGAGAATGTTACATCTTACTCCTCAGTGGAATGGAACTCGACTTCCTATCAAACTTGCCGTTCTACGGTCTCCCAGTCCTCTACGTAGAGTCCTAGCTCACTCTCAGAGCCTGAGCTGAGCCCAGAGTCTTTCCTCCAGTAGAGCTTGGTTTCTCAGATTCTGTCGTGTGTGTGTGTGTGTGTGTGTGGTTCCTCACTAATGATTCCCCGCTGGTGAGCCCTGGGACTCTGTTGAGATTCGTGCGCTTCAGTATTGTATAAGAGTTTCCACTAGGCAAGGAAGCTCTTTAAACAGGAAAGTAAAACAACTCAAAATCGCGTCAGGAAGTCCCTGAAACCGGCCAGATTCACCAGTTCCCTCCCTGCCAGAGTTAGCGATAAAAGCTGAGACACCCCTCAGACTGAAGGAAGCTGGGCTTCACAGAAGACTCTGGGATCAGACCAGCTGCCTGGAAGAATCAGAAACCATCAGCTGAAGGGGTTCAGAGCAGTCTCTGGGAAACCACACTACTCTCCAACCTGCTGAGCTGTCTGCAGACTGTGCAGGGTGCTCCAGGTGTTGGGAGCTGTCACCCGTGCTGGGCTCCCAGCTTTTGGGAGCTGTCACCC
>JABTXL010000611.1:2327051-2360405 GCA_025134845.1 Neodon shergylaensis | reverse complement strand
CACCCGTGCAGGGTTCCCAGCTTTTGGGATCTGTCACCCGTGCAGGGCTCCCAGCTTTCGGGATCTGTCACCGTGCTGGGTTCCCAGCTTTTGGGAGCTGTCACCCGCGCTGTGGTGTGCCTTACAGATGCAGCTGTCTTTGAGTCATTTCTGCTCCTGTACGTAAACCCTCACCCATACATACTCCCGTAAAAATAAAACTCATGGGTTCACCAAGTTGGACTTTGGTGCTATCTGTACTTTGGTCCGTCTGTGGGAGCCCTACCTGGGGCGAGGAGACCTGTGTAGCGTCTTCCCAGGAACAGCTCAGTCACACAACCCTCCGCAGAGGGCAAGAGCCCCCGGCGACCTTCCCGAGAGACTTTCCTCCACGGTCCCGCACCCCGCCACAACCGCACCTTCCTCCACTTTCCCTAACCGCTCCCCACAGTCGCACTCCCAGCCGCCATTCTCTTTACCCTCCGTCCAACTTCCCCTCCTTCTCCCGGTCGCCTCGGTCCCCGGGTCCCGGAGATCACTCACGGAGCGCCGCTGCTCCCCGCCGCTCCCGGAGTCCGCCCGACCGGGCGCTTTCCCTCTTCCCCGCCGCTCAGCTCCCAGGCCTGGGGCGAGGCTAGCCGAGCGCCCCGCCCCTCGCTCCCCATTGGCTGCCGTCCCGACGAGTCCCGCCCCCCGGGCTCGCCGCCCGCCCCTCCGCCCCGCTCCCCTTGTTTTCATTCCCCCTGTCACACGAGGCCGCGGCGACCCCGGAGTGGGAGGGGAGAAGAAGTCGGCGAGGGCCGGGGACGGGAAGAGGGCGGAGAGCGGAGGCCCCGGAGCGCCTCTCGGGCCCCCCTAGCGCACGCGCTTCTCGACTGCTCCGGGCCGGCGTGGTATTGTGGGATCGCGGCGCCCGGGCCTGAGACGCTCGCCGCCGCCGGGGCGTCCACTCGAGAGAGCGAGCGAGCGCCTCCTGTCGTCCGCACGGCGGCCCTGCCGGCCCTCGGCTCCCCCCGAACTCCTCCCGCCGCCGCCGCTCCCCCCCATCCCCTCCTCCTCCATCCTCCAGTTCAAAATGGCGACGGCGGCGGCGGCGGCGGCGATGGCTCCTCCGGGCTGCCCGGGTTCGTGCCCCAACTTCGCCGTCGTCTGCTCCTTCCTGGAACGCTACGGGCCGCTGCTGGACCTGCCCGAGCTGCCCTTCCCCGAGCTGGAGCGGGTGCTGCAGGCGCCGCCGCCGGACATCGGCCACGGAGAAGGTGAGCGATCGGCCCGAACGCCCGGCGGGAAGCGGCCCTGGCGCGCTCTGCCTCTCCGTAGACCTCCCGGGGCTCTGCGGCCGGCTCCCCCTTCTCCAGGGATCGGGCTCCGCTCCGCGGATCCCGGGGAGAAGGGGGGGTCCCGGGTGCTGGGGAGGCGGGGCGGAGGCCCCCCCCTCTAGGGCCACTGTGCCCCGCGGGGACGGAGGTGGGGGCGTCGCGGGCCCGGTGGGGGCCGGGGCCCGGGAGGGAGCTTTGTGCCGGGCGGACGCCCTGGGGCCGGGTCCCCCGCGCCGGTGTGGGCCCCCCAGTTCTGATCCCCTTAGGTGGCGGGGGAAGGGGAGAGCAGGTTCCGGCCAGCCTTGCGCTTTTCTCCTCCCCCTCCTCCCTCCGATCCTCCCCACTGTCTCCGGGGAGGCCGGGCCCATCTTCTCCCGGCGCCCCCTCGGCTCACTCCACCTGAGTGGGCGGGGGCCGGCGGACACTCCACTCTCCCTGTGGTGGGAACTCCCCCGAGAGAGTCGGTTCCCGTCTCTTCCCGTGCCCTGGAGGGCTGGTCTAAACCCCAAAACTCCTTCCTGGCCTTAGGGAGATCGGCTTCTCCGCTCAGGGAAGGGGGCTTCCCCCAGTCCCTCATCGGGAGGGGAAATGAAGTCGGCTCAGCTTCTCCACTCTGGGGAGGCAAGGGTTAATTTCTCCTCCTCCATAGTTTTCCTCCTCACCACCTCCCCCAAAATAATAGAAAAGCATCTCCCCACTTTTCTCTCTCCCTTCCCCCCTATCGCGGCAACAGGGCTTAGGGGAAGAAGAAGTCACTCTTCCATTTGCAGGGTGGGGTGGGGTGGTTAGTCTGTAGGCTGGAGGAGGGGCGCAGACGGTAGGGGAAACAGTTGAAGAAGGTGCTTGTTGCTCATGTTTCTCTCTCTGGTGCCGCTGGTCTATTATTGGTGTTCGCAAGTGGTGCTCCTTCCACATAAGGCCACCGCGCGGGTGCAGGGCGCATGCTCTGCCCGGCCCCATTGAAACTTCCTGCTGCTGGTTCTTTTGCTGGAGCATCTCGAGCGCTGTGCTTGCGGCTTGCAACCCTCACGCACCGAGCGCTCACACTCTTCCCCCCCCCGTTAATCCTGATCCATGCCGCTCCTTTTCTAGCACTTTATTTCCCTCGGAGAAGGCTTATTTGTATACCCCGAACATTGCCTTTGTCTGGGTACAGCCCTTGGCAGAAGAAACGTTTTCCAAATAGGTCTTTCTCCCCCTTCTTTTTCTTTTGATCTGAGTGTAGATGACCAGGGTGGGCTGGGTATTTTACAAGATATGATAGCTATGACCTTTCTAAGAAATCAGAGTCGATTTTCTGTTCTCTATGAAAATGAAGTTCCCGATATGATGGATTTACATAGCTAGGGAAAGGCCCGAGTATGAAGTTCTTCAAAGTAACCTGTAGTGAAAATGCGTAATATACGATGTTATCGAAGATTAACCCTAAGGCGGTTCTTAAAATGCTCTTCACCTGTCTCTTTTGAGAAACGTCTCACTGTTGCTTTGTCTGCCTTGGAACTCTGCACATCATGCTGGCCTGGAACTCCTAAAAGTCCTCCTGCCTCTGTCTCCTCCCATGTGCTGTGATTAAGGCGTTTGCCACCGTGCCCGATACATCTTTCTTTACCGGTTCGCATTTTTTACACTCTCTCTGGCTAAAAAAAGGCTAATTTTTTAAAACTATGAAAATTGGTGGACCTTATATTAAGATTTTCTGCAGAATTTCTTTAATCATTAAGCTTCTGGTGTATTAATTTCTTTATTAAATTATATTTACATTCCTTTTTTTTTTTTTTTGAGACAGGGTTTCTCTGTGGCTTTGGAGCCTGTCCTGGAACTAGCTCTTGTAGACCAGGCTGGCCTCGAACTCACAGAGATCCCGCCTGCCTCTGCCTCCCGAGTGCTGGGATTAAAGGCGTGCGCCCGGCCTACATTCTTTTTTGAAGGAAATAGTTACTGTGAAGTAGGATACCTTAAGTTAAGTTTTAGGATACTTTAGAAATAATAGTAATTTATTTGTCAGAGAGAAAAATGTGAGAATTTTAGGGAAACTGATGGTAAATTGTTTTGAGAATTTATTTGGACGAAGTTAAGAGGCAGGCATGGGTGCTACTGCAGTTTGAATAGCAGGTAAGCCTGAGTTTCCCTGAATTTTGACCAGTGTACTTATTTTGTTTTAGTACTGGAAGAGGATGGTTTGATATATCTAGCGTTGAGCTTTGGGCCATCAGCTAAGCAAAAACGCGACAGAAGTTGGACTAAGGAATCATTTGCCTCAGCCACAGCATTGTCATTGATACAGTTGCTAAGGATTGATAATAGATTGTGTCAAAATCTAAGAATAATTGTTAATTAATGTCACACTGTTCAAGACACATGGCAAATGAAAAGTCTCTCTGAAGGTGGAAGTTTTTCCTGTGCAGGAAAAAGATTTTCAGAATTTTGATGATGTCTCAGACAACTTACAATAGTTAAGCGGATAAGATTGACTCAGTTTTTTTTTTTTGAGAAAGAGTTTGGTAAGAGCTGAAAGACTGGGCTTTTTGTTGAGCAATGTAATGTATAGTGGTAGAGCAGTTGTTTCGGTAATATGGACCTCAGTTTCTTCAGTAGACAAAGGTAATGGCATAGGACCAAATGAGGTGTTTCAGAAAACCCTTTCAGAAGCCAGGCTCTTACAAATACTCCTGTATTACAAATCACACTAAAGATGTTTTTCAGATAAAAGATGCATATTACATTTGTAACTAGCCTTAAGTTTTTTTTTAATATTTATTTATTTATTATGTATACCATATTCTGTCTGTGTGTATGCCTGCAGACCAGAAGAGGGTGCCAGATCTCATTATAGATGGTTGTGAGCCACCATGTGGTTGCTGGGAATTGAACTCAGGACCTTTGGAAGAGCAGGCAATGCTCTTTAACTGATGAGCCGTCTCTCCAGCCCTAGCCTTAAGTTTTTGATAGGTTGGGAGTTCGTAGCGGTGTCTGTGTTATGGTCAAACAAGTTTTGCTTTGTATAAGTTTTATTTAAAAAACAGTTCTAGTGCCATTTAAAAAGTTCTAATTGGGCTGGCCAGGATAGCTCAGGGTTTACTGCAAGCTGTCCTCTAACCTCTGCATGTGATTTGGCACACAAATGCACACAGTAAATAAAAAGTTCTAATTTGTTTTATTTTTTTCATAGTGTTGAGTGGCTTTTAGACTGTGTGTGTTTGTAAAGATTTATTTATTTATTATGTATAGTGTTCTGCCTGCATGTATGCTGCAGGCCAGAAGAGGGCACTAAATCCCATTACAGAGGGTTGTGAGCCACCATGTGGTTGCTGTGAATTGAACACAGGACCTCTGGAAAAGCAGCCAGTGCTCCTAACCGCTGAGCCAACTTTCCAGGCCTTAGAGGATGGTTTTATGTGTCTTTTCCAGTCCTCTGCTCCCCCAGCTGGGATATGGAAGGAAGATAGTTCAGTTCTTGAATGCAGCATTTATTGACGTAGAGTTAGCAGCAAGTTTACCAATTTGTCTGTTTAGATGCTTTGTGACCTTTTTCCTAAAAAGTTGTTTGCAAGCTTTAATTTGGTACTTTGGCTTCAGATTAGGATGCCTTGCTCCTTAGTCAAGAAAGCTGCCATGCGGGGCTGGAGAGACGGCTCAGCGTTTAAGAGCATTATCTGCTCTTCCAAAGGTCCTGAGTTCAATTCCCAGCAACCACATGGTGGCTCACAACCATCTGTAATGAGGTCTGGTGCCCTCTTCTGGCCTGCAGTCATACATACAGACAGAACATTGTATACATAATAAATAAATATTAAAAAAAAAAGAAAGCTGCCATGGAACGGAAAATAGAGCCAGTCTGCATTCTAATTCCAAACCATGACAAGTTTGTCCTGTGCCCCATAGTAAGATTCCATAGGTTATTCTGGTTGCTTAAAGATAAAATAAAACTATGAAAAATTTCAATTTTGTTAGATTCATTTTTCTTTTTTAGAAAGCAATTGTGTGCGTCTTGAGGGTTTTGCCTACCTGTTTCCACATGAATGCATTTGGGCCTGGAGTACTTGGAGGTCGGAAGAAGGCGTCAGGTCCCTTGGAACTAGAGTTATAGATGGTTGGGAGCCACCATGTGAGTGCTGGAAATCAAACCCAGGTCCTCTGCAAGAGCAAGGAATGCTCTTACCACTGAGTCATTTCCCCTGCCCTGAGATTCCCTTTTCAAATGGTTTACAAGGACCTAATAAGTGGAGCTGATGTTATTTTATTTTTTGGTAGAGGGCTGCTTCAAGGAGATTACTGAGACACCAAGGGTACCATGAATCTAAAAGCTTGAGAATCTGCTCTAGAGACTAGCATTACCCTTTGGGTCTAGAAAGAAGCAATGACTGTCACTTTATCTTACACGGAAGAGAAACTTAGACGCAGGGATAGATTTCAAGCACATACCCCTGACCATTGGTGTTACTCAGACTGTGGTTTGGAAAGCCCACAGAAATTATCAACCATGATGAATTCATAGTTGAGACAGGGTTTCTCTTGTTTGTGACTCTGTGCAGCCTGTTATAGAGTGGAGCTTTGGGACAGTTTTTCTGTCTCGTCCTCCCACGTTGTCATTGGAGGGCTCCAGGTATAGATGTCACACCTGCCTTCTGTGGGTTCAGGTGATGGAGCTCACTTCATGTACGGCCACCTCCTGGTCCCGGAAGGGGTCTCACTGTGGAATGCTAGCATTTATTTATTTATTTATTTACTTACTTACTTATTTATTTAGAGGCAGGGTTTCGCTGTGTAGCTTTGAAGCCTGTCCTGGAACTCACTATATAGATCAGGCTGGCCTCATTCACAGAGATTTGGCTGCCTCTGTCTTCCAAGTTCTGGGATTAAAGGTGTGTGCTATGGTCTGGTGAGAATTATTTGTAATAATTTTTTGTGCAGATGTGGTTTGAGAAGTGACTTATCTAATAATGATATTGAATAATGTTACAATGTAGCCATGTGTTTTTTGCATGATATTAAATTGAATTTTTTTATTTTTGAGATGCTTTCATTATGTAGCTTGGTTAATTTGAGATTTCTGTGTGTCTTAGACTGGCTTGGAGCTCTAGAAATAGCTTAGAGTGGTATTGAACTTGTGATTCTTCTGCCTCAGTCTCCCTAGTTCTGAGAATGTGGCCATGCTTTTTGCTTGTTTTACTCTTTCCTTGCTGGGGCTCTAACCTGGGGCTTTCTGCATGGTGGGCAAACGCTCTGCCGCCAAGCCACCCCCAGCTGAAGCTCCATATATAGTCTAGGCCTGCAGTCAGACACGTTTGTCACTGTATGTCATGTATGAAAGGATGTGTCTTGAGATGGAGAGATGGCTCAGTGGGCTGCTCCTCAAGAGCTCCTGAGTTCAGTTCCTGGCACCCACTTGGTAACTCACAGCCATCTGTAGTGAGATCTGGTACCCTCTTCTGGCACGCAGGCATGCCTGCAGGCAGAACACTGCGTACATAATAAATAAATCTTTAAAAAAAGAGTATGTCTTTTATATTTAATTCTAACTTTGTATATCTGGTGCTTAATCGAATTCTGCGATAGTCCGTTTTTGCATGCATTTAATGAGGTGAGAAGATGACCATTGTGACCAGTAATGCCATCTGCTTCTTTGCGGGGAGAGGAAGGGTTTTGAGACAGGGTTTCTCTGTGTAGCTTTGGCTGTCCTGAATTCACTCTGTAAACAAGGCTGGCCATGAACTTATAGAGATCTGCCTGCCTCTGTCTCCCAAGTGTTGGGATTAAAGATGTGTACTGCCCAGCCACCACCTCTTAATTTAAGCAGATCTCAGGAAGTGGACCACGTGGGTTCATAATGGCAAGTCCGTGGCTTTACTGAAGACAGACCTGGGTTGGTTGAGAATTCCCAGACTATTTCTCCTAGCAGTCTGCTCTGTTGAGCCTGGGTGTCTCATGTCTGACTGTGCAGTGTCATTTTATTTGTCACAGGATTGAGGTGGCCGGCAGTGACAAAGGTGGCGAGGAGGCTGTTAGTGTGGTCGTAGGGCAGGAGGCAGTTGCAACAGAAGAACTTTCTGCTAATGTGTGACTCTTAATGCAAAGTGGCCTGCTTTTCCGGTCTTCTAGTTCAGATGTTTACTGTGAAGTTTACTGTAATCTGTCTTTTGGGGCTGTCCTGGTGACCCAGCAGTTAAGAGCGCTGACTGCTCTTCAAAAGACCCAGGTTCAAGTCCTAGCACCCTCACCATTGTAACTACAGTTCAGGGAATCTGACATCCTCTCTGGTCTCTGCAGGTCGTAGGCATACACGCGATACACAGATATACATGTAGATGAAACACTCACACACATTAACAGGGTCTTAAGGGACTAACTAGCTCGTGGCATGAGGGCCTTAGTTTACACCCTGAACACCCACATGAAAGCCAGGAGTATGGTGCAAACCTGCAGCTCTAGTGCTGGTGGAGATAAAGGGGGTGGGGTGATGGATGTGTCCCTGGGATTTGTTGGATAGCCCCTGTGAGTTCCAGCTTCAGTGAGAAACCTTGTCGAAAAATACTGTGGGGAACTATAGAGGAACACACCTGACGTTCATCTCTGGCCAACACATACACACTGACCACACCAATAAGAAAGGTCTTGTTTTGTTGTTGTTGTTGTTGTTTTTTGTTTTTTTGAGACAGGGTTTCTCTGTAGCTTTGGAGCCTGTCCTGGAACTAGCTCTGTAGACCAGGCTGGCCTCAAACTCACAGAGATCCACCTGCCTCTGCCTCCAAGTGCTGGGATTACTGGGATTAAAGGCGCCACCACCGCCCGGCTCAAGGTCTCATTTGTTACTCACTTCATTAGTTAATGTGCATACTGGGCATCTGTTGCATGGTAGTTTTAGCAAATAGCGTAAGGATTTAAAAGAAAGCAAAAAATGTTAGAAATGGGTCTATTTTAAAAGATTTTCTCATTTAATAAGAAGCTAAACTGAGTTTGTATGCTGTCCTCCAAAGCATTTTTCCTCTGGGATTTTATTGAGTGGAGTAGTCTTGGTCGTAGTCTATGCGCTGTAAACTAGAATCATCCCTCACGACTTTGAGGCCCTGTGTGTGGTGGGAAAGTAAGAGGAACTGAACATAAAGAGCATTTCCTCTGACCCATGTCTTCAAGGAGCTGTTTATATGTGTTGCTAGACTTGAGAACAGATTTTACTCTCTGCTTTATGGATATGGGCTTTAACATAATTGTTTTTTCATCTCTGACTTTACTGTAATATAGATGCCATAAAAGATGATGCCAGGAGGCTTTCTGTTTTCCACTCAGGTCAGAACGTATATATTACCAAATACAGCTTGAGAAAATAGCTTCATGTAAGAAGTTATTTCTTGCCAGGAGGCAGAGGCAGGCAGATATCTCGAGTTCAAGGGCAGTCTGATCTGCTTAGTGAGTTTTAGGCCAGACAAAGCTAAGTAGAGAGACCCTATCTACAAACAAACAAAAACTAGTTATTTCTTTCAGTAAGTAGTCCTTGATTGCTAACTATGTGCGTATATAAACTCTTGGAATGTGTTATTAAGCCACACAACTAATGTACTTGCATTTAGTGAGCTTATAGTTTAATAGTGAAGATAAACAATGAAGCTGTAAGATTGTTACAGGAAGTTACAGGATAGCCAAGGCTACAGAAATCTCAAAAAACCAAGAGCAAAAAAAAAAAGAAGATATGACTCCAATTGAGTTATAGTAGCAATTCTACAGCTCTGTGTGCGCATGTGTGTGCTTGTGAGTGTGCACGCGCGTGCACTGTGGGAGGTACCTTTGTGTGCTTATGGATTTTTCCCCCCTAGACAGTTTCTCTGTAGCATTGGGGCCTGTCCTGGAACTAGCTCTTGTAGACCAGGCTGGCCTTGTGTTATGTAAAATTAAAATGCTGCAGGTCCCCAGTAGCTGCTGCAGGCAGCGGGTCCCCAGAGCAGCCAGTCCCAGGCAGGGACAGCACAGTTCCCCAAGTGGCTGCAGTGGGCCACTTGCAGTGGGTTGCAGAGGGGCAGGAAGCCTTGTGGTGGGTGAGAGACCTTGATGGGGCAGCGATTCCCATGAGGAGAGACAGATGGGCACGCCATGAGACCACGCCGCCGCAGGTCTCCAGGTCTCCAAAGGTGGCTGGTCCCAGGCAGGGAGCTACGCTGCGGGTGAGACAGACGGATAGGCACGCCATGCAGAGTGAGGTTGGATATTTATTTTTATATTTAATGTGTTATGGAGGGGAAAGGGGGGAAGGGCAGAGAGAGAGAGGGAGAGAGAGGGAGAAAGAGAAACAGGTGGTGGGGGGGAGAGGAGCCACAGCAGCAGCTACCTCTCTGGGAGACTCAGACTGGAAGCTGAAGATCCGCCTGCCCACACCTCGAGCTCACGGAGATCCGCCTGCCTCTGCCTCCCGAGTGCTGGGACTAAAGGCGTGCGCCACCACTGCCCGGCTTGTGTTTACGGATTTCAAGTGGCAGCCTAGACTATTTTCTATACATCTTAAATACTTTTTGTCTCAAAAATTTTTCAGAATCTTAAAGTAATTTTTAAAATGCTCTCTTTTTTAATTTATTTTTTATTTTATGTGTGTGAGTGTTTTGCCTGAATGTATGTATGTGTGTACCATATGCAAGCAGTGCCCGCAGAGACCGTCAGATCTCCCGGAATTATAGATGGTTGTGGGCCACCATATGGCTGCTGGGAGTTCAACCTGGGTCGTCTGGAAGAGTAACTGCTGACCCATCTCTCCAGCCTCCAAAACAAGTAAATTTAAATTCTGATTTTAAAATGCCTTGTAAATTTGGTCTCTTCTCAAATAAGGTCTTAAGGGTAATTTTTTTCTTTTGTTTCTCTCTCTCTCTCTCTCTCTCTCTCTCTCTCTCTCTCTCTCTCTCTTTCTGGAACTCACTCTGTAGGCCAGGCTGGCCTCGAACTCACAGAGATCCACCTGCCTCTGCCTCCCGAGTGCTGGGATTAAAGGCGTGCATCATCACTGCCTGACCTAATGGTACTTTAAAAAAAATAATTTGTGGCTTGTATTTATTTTCTTAAATCTTTAACAAGTAATTTATTTCATGTGTGTCTCTGTGTGTGCAAATACAGCCGCACTCATGGAGGTCAGAGGGCAGCATGTAGGAATCAGTTCTCCTGTCTTGTCTGTTCCGGAGATTGAACTCAGGTTCTCAGGCTTGGCAGCAGGCGCCTTTACTTGCTGAGCCATCTTACTGTGTGGGCCAGTGGGTGGGCCCAGCTTTGCCTCTGCGCTTTATTTTTGTGATGCCCGGTCCTGTCCTGTTGATTAGGACCACAATTTTCTGAAGAGGCAGAGGAAGGGGCAGACATGGCTAGAGAAGCATGCTAGTCTTCCCATCACTGTGACAAAGATACCTGAGTAAGCAACTTGAAAGACAGATGATTTTGGCTCATGGTTTGTAAGTTTCAGCCGTGGTCCTCTGGCTTCGTTGTTCTGGGCTGGTTGGTGGTTAGGCCTCATGAGGGAATGGGCTTGCAGTGAGCAAAGCTGTTCTCTTCCTATCAGCCCAGGAAGAACAGGGTGTGGGGGGGGGAATCTGTAGCACAAACCCAACAAGAAGTCCTCTCCAAAGACATGCCCCAAGTGACCCACTTCTTTCTGTTGGGTCCCAGTTCCTGACTGCTCATTCAGCTGTGAATTCATTAATGCTTTAGTTCATTAGTGCTCTCATGATCCAGTCACCTCTCAGTGAGGGGTGGTACTTATATCCAAACCATAATACCAGGCATATTAACACAATAAAAAATATGCATTAGGGGGCTGGAGAGATGGCTCAGTGGTTAAGAGCACTGGCTGCTCTTCAGAGGACCTGAGTTCAATTCCCAGTACCCACATGGTAGCTCACAATCATCTGTAATGAGATATGGCGCCCTCTTCTGGCGTGCGGGCATACATGGAGACAGAACACTGTATGCATAATAAAGAACTATATCTTTAAAAAAATATGCATTAGGAAAGCCTCTGTTCTGTTCAGGGGACCTTTCCCATATGAGAACACGGGATGGAAGTGCTCCAAGTAGAAGCAGCAGTGGACTGACGGCAGGAAAGGAGAGGATGAGGGCAGACCTTGACACAGGCCTCCAGCAGCAGGCTAGCTTTCAGCCTTTCTACTGCACAGAGCTGACTTGAATTGTAAAATTGAGAAAACATTCAGAAGCCAAGATGTGGGTGGCATACACTCAGGAGGCAGAGGCAGGAAGATCAGGGATTCAAGGCCAGCTTTGGCTGCAGAGTGAGTTTGCTTTCAGTCTGAGCTGTATGAGACCTTGCTTGAAAAAATTAGAAACAAAACAAGCATTGAGAGTGAAGGTTGAATCTGTATTCATTGTAGATCCCAGGCCTTTTTTTTTGTTGTTCTTGTTTATCTTTGCAATTTTCCCAAAAATAGAATTATAATTCTCTCACTTGCTTTTTTATATTTTTTGCATTTTATTTTTATAATAATCATACATTTCTTTTTTAATCACCAAAGCTTAATAACAGTGGTTTTCTGAAGAGGCTCCCCAAAAGGGAACTTGAGCTGTACCTATATGTTTTTAATCACAAATTTCCCATTGCAGTAAATGTTACCATCACCTACTCTAACTACCAATATCAGAAACCAAGGGCCAAGGTCAGATATCAGCTGGCATGCTTTGTTGTTTATTGTCAATGCTTGTTGAGTCTGCTGTCCTTGTCCCCTTTGTGGGCAGCCACACTCTTCTGTAACCCAAGTCCCTGAAGGCGTGAAAAGTTCTTCCGTGTGCTTATGCCTTTTCTTCCTCTTTGCTCTAGAGCTGACAGCCCTCTCCAGCCTTGTTTCCTTGTCCGCTCACTGCACACCGAGCTGGTTAGGTCTGCTCTGGGAGCATCCAGTGCTCCTCGGTCTCCTCGGGATTATCCGGTTCCCTCTGTAGGTGATCAGAGTCCTCATTGTACTTTTTCTCCTAGTCTAGCTGGAGAGGCTAAGTTCCTTGACGGGGGGTGGGGAGGGGCTTCTTGTTTATCATCTTAACCCTGTGACTGATGAGGAATAGTGTTTAATAAATGTTTATGGTGTGAAAGCTTTCCAGTTTTTCTAGGGCCATATTCTACTCTAAAACTTCTTTTTAGATCTAACTCTAATATAAACTCTAAACTATTCACTAATCACTTGTATTCCTAGCATACAAGAAAGGAATTCTTTCTATTGACAGGTGAAAGTAGTTGACCTGTTGGTTAGTGATATCACGTCCATCGAGCAGTTTTGTGTCTTACTTCATTAGGTATGATATTGTGATTAGTGCGTGTAATTGGAAATGAAAACATACTCTGCAGTGGTTTAGTGGACTCTGTCTGTGGCAGAATCTGGTCCATCATCTGTTTTTGTAAATAAAGTTTTATTACTGTACCGGCCTGTTTGTTTTTTCTCATCGTCTGTGACTGCTTTCAGATTGCTGTGCCAGAACTGAGTGCTCGTCCCAGATGTAGAGCCTGAAAAACAAAGTGTTTACTGTCTGGACCCTTCCAGGATAACAATTCTCGATTTTCTATTCCAGTATGAAGAAAGGAATGTATCAGAGTATTTATTTCTGTTGGTTAATACATACTTAGAATCAATATAATACAAACTAAATGCCTAGGTTCTGTGAGTGAAAATATCAGAATATCAGCATGTTTCCTTAATGCTAGTTTAAATTTATACTCAGTTTTTGGTCTGAAGCTTTTCTGTTAACAAGGTGAGACCTTTTGCTCAGAGATAGCTGTGGCTACTTCTGTACTTGTGCGTAATTGTCGTAATGCAATGCTGGATGGTAGCCAAGTGGCCCAGTAACTGTCAGTAAGGGAGCAGATTTGTAGTCTTGCCATTACAACTGGCCTCCAGGTCTCATCCAAGACTGGAGATCTGGTCTGGAAGCATGCTCTCCATGTCTCGGGGAGGTTTATGTTGTTAACTGTTGCTGTTCTCTTAGGTGAGAAAGGGTATTGAGAGTAAGCCCTAAAACTGATGTGTAGAAGAAGAAAGTTATGTAGAATGGGCTTTATTTGATTTTCGTCAATGTGAGGCTGTACTGCTGTGTAGAATACTAGACATGGAGTAGTAAAGGCTACTTAGGGCCACTTGAGAAACTGTTATTGATTCTGTCCTAATGCCAAGCCGAAGCTTGTTTAACTAGGTAGTGTATGGTGGTGCCAGCCTGAAATCTCAGCACTTGGGAGGCAGAGATATAGAGGATTGCCACAGATCCCAGCCTGGTCTACTTAGCATGTTCCAGGCCACACCCCATCTTGAAAAAAACAATTCATTTAACAGCTCTTAAAGAGAATGAAGCGCAAAACAGCTTTTGTTTGCTTGGTTGCTTTTCATTTTAATTAATTTTTATTTATGTGTGGTGGTGTTTTGCCTGTGTGTATGTCTGTGCGAGGGTGTCAGATCCCCTGGACCTGGAGTTACAGACAGTTGTGTGCTGCCATGTGGGTGCTGGGAATTGAATCCGGGTCCTCTGGAAGACCAGCCAGTGCTCTTAACTGCTGATCTATCTCCCCAGTCCCTGTTTGCTTACTTAATAAAGACAGTCTCACTATGCAGATGTGACCGGCCTAGAATTTGTTATGTAGATCCGGCTAGCCTTAATTTCAGTTGATTCTGCCTTCGGAGTGCTGGATTAAAGGGCCTCAGTTTTCAAACATTTTAACAATGTTAATTTGATAGTTTCATGCTGAGGAATGACTAGGGAAACATAAAAAAGCTTTCTTTTTTTTGTGTGTGTGTAACATTTATTATGTATAGAGTTTTCTGTCTGCATGCGTGCCTGCTCACCAGAAGAGGGCATCAGATTTTATAGATGATTGTGAGCCGCCATGTGGTCGCTGGGGAATTCAGGACTTTGGAAGAACAGCCAGTGCCCTTAACCTCTGAGCCATCTCTCCAGCCCCAAAGGCCTTACTTTCCATAACTAAATGATTATGCTTCTAGGAGAGCAGAAAACTTTGAATGTGTAGTAAAAGCACTGTGGTTCACCACATGCAGTAGTCTTGAATTTGAGTCCAGGTGTTCCAGGCTGTGTTTCTTGGGTTTTGTGGCCTGAGGCATCTACTGGGGAAGTAGCATGGGCCGAGGATTGCCGGAAACATCTCAGATTCATGACACTGCTTCATTTTTTAACTAAGTTTTGGTCATTGGGTGTTCAGAAGTATTTTACTGCTATCAAAATGTTCTCCACCTCCACATTCAGTCCCATGACCCCATGTGGGTCCTGAGTTACAGTTTAAGAAGCTGGGGCTTGTTGAGGGAAGGCATACTGGTTAGTGGCTTGCTAATGTATGGGGTGGAGCGCTTGGTCATTAGTGTGTTCTACAGCGAGAGTGGAGAGACTTGGCTGTGAAGCCTTGGCCTTTACTAAGTTGAGTTATCTCAGAGAATTAGGTTTGATACTTTATTCCTTCTGTGCTGGATAACCTCAGTTGGCTTTACAAATGCAACTGTAACTTCCTCCATGCTTGGATGTTAACAGTCTTCCAGGAAAGAAATGTCAGGCTGGGCTTTTCCAGCTGTGACCTTCCTTGCAGTTTGGAATATAGTAAGACTGTAACACATTGGAAAACTGTGACTGGGGACTGGAGAAATGGCTCAGTAGTTAAGAGCACTGGCTGATCTTCCCGAGGTCCTGAGTTCAATTCCCAGCAACCATCCATATGGCTTACAGCCATCGGTAATGAGATCTTGTCCCCCTGGTGCCCTCTTCTGGCCTGAAGGCATACATGCAGGCAGAAAATTACATAATAAATAAGTCTTTTTTGTTTGTTTGTTTTTTGTTTTGTTTTTTTTGAGACAGGATTTCTCTGTGTAGCCCTGGATGTCCTGGAACTAGCTTTTGGTAGACCAGGCTGGCCTTGAACTCACAGAGATCCGCCTGCCTCTGCCTCACGAGTGCTGGGATTAAAGGCGTGTGCCACCACCGCCCAGCAACGTCTTTTTTTTTTTTTTAATGTGACTAATCAACTAATAAAGGCTGTTCGCTTATTGTGGAGCTGGAGATGGAAGTCAGGGCCTGGTGCCTATGAGGTGAACTTCCCCAGTGAGCCACATCCCCACTAGTGTGGGTTCCTTTTATTCCCATTACACAGTGCTGAGCACCGTAAGGAGTTAGGTGGAGTGACCCTAATTTTGTTTGGGCTCTGGAGTCAGACATCTATAACTTTCCTAATGCAAGCCAAATTTTTATCTTACAAATGTTGGTTGTGGCTGGGTGGTGGCGCACGCTTTTAATCCCAGCACTCAGGAGACAGAGGCAGGCAGACCTTTGTGAGTTTGAGGCCAGCCTGGTTTACAGAGTGATTTCCAGGATAGGCTCCAAAGCTACAGAGAAACCCTGTCTCGAAAAACCAAATAAACAAACTCAAATGTTGATTTTGATCAGCTGGTTTATCTTTTCTGGTTTTTTAATCTACTCATAGTGGTTGGATTTGCCATGATAAGTGTACCTTACCACGTCCCTATCTTCTCATATTTTGGATCTTTTCATCCATATTGTCATCCTCGCTCTTATGTATTCACCTATCATGTGGAGATGCCCAGGGCCTCCGCCCTGCAGATGGATGTGACATCACTGAGCGCCCCCCCCCTCCGCCTTTCATTCTGACTCCGTGTGCGTTTCTGCTTGTGTGGGTGGATAGAGCCCTTGGGACAACTTGTGGGACTGGGTTCTTGGCTGCCACTTTTTGGGATCAGGGGATCAAACTGGGGTTATCAGGTGTTGTAGAATATTATTTTAAGGTATGTTACTTTTGTTTATGCTCTGGAACCTTTGTTTAATGATGCAAAGATGTGTTTGATTTAATAAAATTCTGCGGTCAGGAGGTTGAGTCAGCAACTAGCTGACTGGAAGTTGTAGGGACGAGCCAGGGAAGAAGGGTTTTTAAGGAGGGGTAAGGAATTGCAGCAGACACTTCTTGGGAGACAGGTGGAGGTGAGCTAGGTGAGCTGCTTGCTATTCAGCCGCCCCAGGGAGCAGAATTCTACCTCAGCCTTTGAATTTTGAGTTCTCTAGAGGGACAGAGGCTCAGATAAACTATGGTCGTAGCTTTGAAAGAGGCAGTGCCCGAGGAAAGAGAATCTCCTCGGGCTGTGGCCTTTGCGGCTGCAGAGCTGCAGTCACTGACTGGGATAGCAGTAGCTTAAAGGGCAGAAACAGTGAAAGAAAAGAGCCATCAGCCTGTTTGCAATCACCCTTTCCTTTTGTAGATTTGTGTACTGTGCGTGTAGTGCCTGTAGAGACCAGAAGAGGGTGTTGGATCTGCCAGAACGCTTGGTTGTGCGCTGCCACGTGGACATACGGATGCTGGAAGAATTGAACCCAGATTCTCTGGAAGAATAGCCAGTGCTCTTAATCAATGAACCATCTCTTCGGCCTCTATTTTTTTTTAAGTGTGTGTGTGTGTTGGTGTGATGTGGTGCACATTGAGGCCCGAGGAGGGCATTGAGTGGCTTCTTCTTTCTGTTTCCACTTTTATTTACTTATGTTTTGAGATAACCTTACACTGCTGTTTCCATTAGTTGGCTTACTAGGACTCCTAGGATCCATTTGTCCCTGCATGTTCAGTGTGGAGGTTACGAGCACATGTAACCATGGCTAGTTTTGTAGATAAATCTGTCATTTGGTGGTGCATGAGTATCCTGTAAGCAAGGAAATTATAAGCATAAAGAATAATGTGCCAGGCGTTGGTGATACGCGCCTTTAATCTCAGCACTCGGGAGAGGCAGGCCGATCTCTGTGAGTTCAAGTCCAGCCTAGTCTACAAGAGCTAGTTCCAGGATAGTTTCCAAAGCTACCGAGAATCCCTGTCTCGACCCCCTGTTCCCCCCAAAAAGAATAATGTTAGACCCGTGAAAGCATTGTGTTATACTCTGACACCAAGAACAGAGATCCAAATTATGTCTAGTATTATAAGCTACCTTATCACATTAATCAGAAAAATCTAGAGAATAGCTTGAAAAGAAGCCCATATGATTAGTAGTTGTGGTTTGAAAGAAAATGGCCTCAAAGGGACTATTAGGAAGTGTAGTCTTGGAGGAACTGTGTCACTGTGGATAGAGGTGGGCTTGGAGGTCTCATATATGCTCAAGCCACACCCAGTGACTCAGACCACTTCCTGTTGCCTGTGAGTCAAGATATAAGAACTCTCAGCTTCTTCTCCAGCACCATGTCTGCCTGCATGCTACCATGTCCCACCCTGATGGTAATGGACTGAAAATCTGAACTGTAAGACATAATTAAATGCCTTCCTTTATAAACTGGGCAGTGGTGGCGCACACCCATAATCCCAGCACTGGGTAGGCAGAGACAGGTGGGTCTCTGTGAGTTCAAGGCCAGCCTGGTATACAAGAGCTAGTTCCAGGATATCTAGGGCTGTTACACAGACAAGAAACCCTGTCTTGGGAACAAAGAAATGTTTTTCTTTATAAGAGTTCCCATGGTCATGGTGTCTCTTCACAGCAAAAGAAACTCGAGTTCCAACATCTTGTAGAATGGAAACCCATATTTGACTTTAATAAGAATATAAATGCTGCCGGGTGGTGGTGGCGCACACATTTATTCCCAATACTCGGGAGGCAGAAACAGGTGGGTGTTGGTATACAAAAGAGTTCCACCTGGGGCTGGAGAGATGGCTCAGCAGTTAAGAGCACTGCCTACTCTTCCAAAGGTCCTGAGTTCAATTCCCAGCAACCACGTGGTGGCTCACAATCATCTGTAATGAGATCTGGTGCCCTCTTCTGGCCTGCAGGTACATGCAGACAGAATACTGTACACAATCAATCAATCTTTTTTTTTTTTTTAAAGAGTTGCACCATAGCCCAGAATGGAGTATAACAAAGGTTTATTTATCTGGGTATAAATTCACAAAAAGAGTAGCGATCTGCAGTTTTCTGCATGTGCTGGAACTCGAACTCGAACTGAATCTCCAGCAGCCAAGAGACCTGTGCACACTTTTGTCTGCATTTACAGTACATGAGACCATGCCAAAGTGGGCCAGTATCTTAAAGGCTATTGGCTGAAGGAGTTCCCACGGCAGGTGGGTCTGTGTGGGTGCGAGACCAACTTGGTCTACAGAGTTCTAGGACAGCTGCAAAGCTACAGAGAAACCCTATCTCGGGAAAAATAAAATGAAAAAGAATATAAAAGTTATGTCTTGTACAAATAGGAAGTGACTTAAGTCCCGAAGAAAACTTAAATGCAGTTCCTTCTTCTTCAGGTGTGTGAGTGAGTCTGTTGTGGTCCCAAGGTCCAGTCACAAACACAGAGCCAAGTAGAGCAGAGTGACTTCTCCCTTGGCTCCAGGTATGCAGACCTGACTTCTATCTCCTTTTACATGGTCGCTGGAGCTTTACTCTCTTTCTGGTGACTTCCAGATCTTTTCTCTCTGCCATTGTCCTCGATGGCCTAGGGAGGAGTCAGAGAGGATCCTTCGTGTTTCCGTGGATCCATCTTCCCCTTTCCAGTTTTCTTCTGGAGAAGTGAAAATTGGGGAGGTTAATGCTTCTTCTGCAGCAAAGCCAGGGAGGTCAGAGTGCGTGTGAGTGTGAGTCTGTTGCTTGTAGTGATCCTATAACAGAAGCAGAATCTGAACCGATATTGAAGGGTTCATGAACTAACTGTAATAAATGTTGCACCTGTGGAGCTGAAGAAAGAGAGAGTGTTAATAGAGTGATGACTATCTGGACCACAAATCCCTCCTGTACCGTTAGACGAGCCGTCAGTAAAATGCGTATATATTCATGGAATGGGAGAAGGTTGGACAACTTTGGTAATCACAAATTCAGTTTATATGAGGACATCCCACAGTTTACCAGCTGGATAATGATTTCCTTTCCTTCCATACTGATCTACAAATGAAATTTGAAAATCCATAGAGTTCTGTACTCTTAAACCGATTGCTAGTTAAGGGTAAGTAGTACAGCAAGGCTCAAACCCATGTAATTGTTGACATATAATTGTCCTCCCCTGACTTACTAATTGAGCAAGGAGGGTAAGGCAAGCAGTTAGTAGTTGATGGCCCTTGTGCTGAAGTCCCTGTGGGAGGTAGTTATGGCAGGGAGAGATCCACATGGCACACCAAGGCCTGCTAGTCTGGATTCAGATAGCTGTAGTTCCTCTCTGGTGTCCCGGCTTTCCAATGCCGTCTCTCCTCCTAGAGTTCTAAGTAGATTGCTTAGTGCATAATTAGGTAAACATTTCGATTTTGCTGAAATTGCACTGGAAATACTAAGCCCAGCTCACGAGTCCAGGGAGGAATTGGGAAATGAAATCTGTTTCTCTATGGAGCCCTAGCTTGCCTAGCTTGTGTGTAAAGTTCGCTTTTTTGTAGGCTCTCCTCTCAGTCCTCATCCAAAAGTAGAGAGAATTCGAGATTAGATTGATTATCAGATTCCTCACCCTATGCTTCAGGGTCATTTTCAGGAAATGAAGGAAACTGTCCAAAAGAGGCCCTAGTCAGGGAGCGGAGGAAACGTCATCAGCATAATTATGGAGAAAAAACCCCCCCCCCCCCCCCCCGTTTCTCTGTAGCTTTGGAGCCTGTCCTGGAATGCGCTCTGTAGACCAGGCTGGCCTTGAACTCACAGAGATCTGCCTCCCTAAGAGGACGTAGTTACAGCTTCCTTTGAAGCCCTCCGTACTGTTCCAGTTCTGAGTCTCTTCTTCCATTCCTAAAGATGACACTGAGATTGCTGGAGTGGTTCCCGCGTGCACGCTGACACTGTTGTGTGGTTCCCTTGTGCCCACACTGAGCATGTACTTGCGCGTCCTCAGACCCTGCTTTAACTCTGCACTGCACCCCCTCTTCCCGCAATGCTCTTCGCTGGCCTCAACGTTACTGTTTAGATAAAACCACTTTGGTCCGTGCTGTGTCAGCCACTGGTTTCTCTTTACAGTGTGACAACAGTGTGGCTCTTTAAAATGGACAGCTACCTGTGTGTTCTGTTACCCTAGTAGCTGTGCTCCTGGGTGAAGTTGTCAGGCTGGAAGAAGACGTGGTATGCCCAGCTGCTCTTCAGAGTATTTTATGATTCGTACACTGCCAGTTACATGAGAGTTTTCCTTTCTCCATGTAACCAGTGTTTGTGTTTTCAAACTTTAAAACTTTTGCTAATGTGGTTGGTATGTATTTTCACATGGTGTCAATTTTAGGAGGCATGTTTTTTCCTGTTTTCAGACATGGTCTTTTGTGAATTGCTTTTTCTTTTTCTTCTTCTTTTTTAATCCCAGCACCCTGGAGTTAGGGGAAAAAAATGGAAACAAAACCTGGTACTCTGAGAGAACAGTGAGCATACTCTTAACCACCGGGCTCTCTCCAGCCTCTCGTATCGTTTTGTTTTGAGACAGGGTCTCACTATGTGAATGGCTCCTGGAGCTTGCTATATAGAGAACTTGCCTCAAACTCGTAAAGAACTCCTTGCCTCTACTTCCAGAGTACTGGGATTAAAGTCCTGTGCAGGCATGCCTGGTTTGTTTTGGAGTGAGGCACACTTCTCTCTGTAGCTCAGACTGAAGAGACACCATGACAGGCAACTCTTTTTTTTTTATTCTTCTTTTTTAATTTTTTTATTTTTTCTCTGGATTTTTAAAAAGAATGGCCCCCATAGGCTCATATATTTTAATTCTTTTTTTTTTATTTTTTTGGTTTTTCGAGACAGGGTTTCTCTGTGGTTTTGGAGCCTGTCCTGGAACTAGCTCTGTAGACCAGGCTGGTCTAGAACTCACAGAGATCCGCCTGCCTCTGCCTCCTGAGTGCTGGGATTAAAAGCGTGCGCCACCACCGCCCGGCTGACAGGCAACTCTTATAAGGGAAAGTATTAACTGGGGCTTGCTTGTAGAGTTTCAGAGGCTTTGTACATTATCATCATGGCCGAGAGCGTGGTGGCAAATGGCTGCGTGATGCCTGAGAAGTAGCTCAGAGCTACATCTTGATGCACAGGTGGAGAGAGACTGGGCCTGGCATGGGCTTTTGAAACCCCCAAGCCCACTCCTAGTGAGATACTTCCTCCAATGAGGCTACACCCCTAATCCCTGCAATCCTTTCAAATAGGGTCACACTGTCTGATGACTAAACCTGTGGGGGAGGAGGAACGAGGAGAGTCAGGAGTTCAAGGTCGTCCTTAGCGACAGCAAGTTTGAGGTCAGCCTTGTTGCTAAAGAGTCCCCTGCAGGACTGGAGAGATGGCTCAGAGGTTAAGAGCACTGACTGTTCTTCCACAGGTCCTGAGTTCAATTCCTAGTAACTACATGGTGGCTCACAACTGTCTGTAATGAGATCTGGTGCCCTCTTCTGGCCTGCAGCATACATGCATCAGAATATGATATACATAATTAATAAATAAATATTAAAAAAAAAAAACAGGGCATGGTGGTGATGCTACTACCCCTGAACTTGTTCTGTAGACCAAGCTGGCCTTGATCTACAGGTGTTTGCCACCACTGCCTGAAGTTACTTAAATTCTTTATCCTTGTTTGAGTATGTCTTTCTATGTTGTGTATACTTCAGCTGTGTGTGTATATGTATTTATATATATGTGTATATATATAATTCGTCACATCTAGAGACGCTGTAGGCATATTTTCTTCCAATAGTTTTCACTGTCCTACTTTGCACAGTTTTGTCACACACACACCAGTAAGATGCTTGATTTTTTTTTTTTCTCAGAAGACTTTCTCTCCCTGATGCATTTTCACAGTAAGTCTTAAATCCCTTTCAATAACTTTTTTTTTAAATTTAATTTAACCTTTGAAGATAAGAGTCTCATGCAGCTCAGGTTGGCTTGACGCTCACTACAAAGCTGAAGATGGGGCTGGAGAGATGGCTCAGAGGTTAAGAGCGCTGACTGCTCTTCCAGAGGTCCTGAGTTCAATTCCCAGCAACCACATGGTGGCTCACAACCATCTGTAATGAGATCTGGTGCCTTCTTCTGGTCTGCAAGTATACATGCAAGCAGAACACTGTATATATAATAAAAATACATGTTAAAAAAAAAAGCTGAAGATGACCTCAGCATCTGGTCCTGTTTCCTCTACCTCCTTCCTTTTCCCAGAGGAGCAGGGTTAGATTCCCAGTTCCCCCATGGGGACTCACAGCTGTCTGTAACTTCTGCTCCAGGAGATCCAGTGCCTTCTTCTGGCTTCCATGGACATAAGGCGTGCATGTGATATGCACAGACATACATAAGGGAAAACATTCACGCACGTAAAATTAAAGTAAAATTAAAAAATACTGAGTTGGGCTGGAGAGATGGCTCAGCGGTAAAGAGCATTGCCTGCTCTTCCAAAGGTCCTGAGTTCAATTCCCAACAACCACATGGTGGCTCACAACCATCTGTAATGAGGTCTGGTGCCCTCTTATGGCCTTCAGGCATACACACAGAAAGAATATTGTATACATAATAAATAAATAGATAGATAGATAAATAAATAAATAAATAAATAAATAAATAAATAAATAAAAAAATGCTGAGTTGGGGTCTGCCAACATAGAAATCTATTCATGAATAAATTTACTTATTTATTACGTGTACAGCATTCCTTCCTTGTGTGCCTGCATGCCAGAAGGGGGCGCTAGGTTTCAATATAGATGGCTGTGAGCCACCATGTGGTTGCTGGGAATTGAACTCAGGACCTCTGGAAGAGCAGTCAGTGCTCTTAAACAATGAGCCATATCTAGTGAGGAGCGTCTTCATAGGTAAGGAACATAATCAGGCTGTGACCTGGCACTGACGACAGCTGAGGAAACGGTAGACCTGCAAATAGTAGATTCTTTCTCTGCAGTTTAAGTTTTTAAGAAGATAATTCTTTTTTATGTTTGTAGATGTTTTATTATGATAAATCCAGGAAAACTTTGTACATACACATATAATCAAAACTGCCCTCCTGAAACAAACGTTCAAATTTCTCCAAAAACAAAATTAAGATGTTATATTCTTTCCAAGCTACTAATAGTTATATTTGGTAATGGCAATTCTTGCTCTTAATATTAGCTGAAAAGAGTTGATCTTCTTTATAAAAGCAACCTAGAGAGCTACAGTAAAGTTGTACAAACTCTTTTTTTTGGAATTCTCCTAGTCTGCAAAATTATCACGTATAAGAATGAAATTGAAATGCTAAGATTTAGTATATAACTTACACACAGTGAAATTCACAAAGTCGCAAGTGTACATTTTATATTTTGCACTACTCTAACCACAAAGTGTATAAAGGTGTCATGTTAGGTATTTCACAACTAATAACCTGTATGATGATGTTCCAAGATGGAATGATGCTAAAAGAAAAGCACTGCTTATAAAATATCTGGTAAAAGTTTTATCTCTATTAACATTACAACAGGAAGGTGCATGTTACCAAATTATGATATCACATAGGGCAGTTCTAGACAATACTCAGAGATGCCTCTTTTTCTCCATCTTGTTTCAGATCTTTGTTTTCAGCTTCTTGTTCGGCCTCCACCTTGCTTTCATCATTTCCTTCACCTGTGGCTTCTTTGTCTTTGCCTTCCTCCTGTCTCTCTTTCCCATCGTCTTTCTCCTTTCCGTCTTCCTGTTCATCTTCCTTATTTTCCTCTTTGCATTTTCCACCTTCCTCTTCTTTTTCCTCTCTCTGTTCTTTAACCTCTTCCTCGGCTTCAGCTTCCTCTTGTTTATCACCTTCCTCTTCTTTTGTCTTCCCATCTCCTTGCTCCTCTTTGCTGTCTTCTTTTTCATAACCTTCTTTGCCTCCATCATCTTTGTCCTCTTTTGCATCCTCACTTCCTGCTGCCTCTGGCTTCTCTTCCAGGACTCCTTCCCTGTTTTCGTCTTTCACCTCCTCACCTTTATCTTTGTCCTCTTCTCTATCTTCCTTTTTCTCTATATTTTGGATGTTTTCATCATCTTTTCCTTCTGCCGCCACTCCTTCTTTCTTTTCTCCTCCATCTTCTTCAGCATTTTCATTCATCTCTTTTACTTCCTCCTCTTCCATCTTTTGAATGGGTGCCTCCACAACTTTGGCTTCTCCATTTTCAGCCTTGTCCATGTTGCACGCCTCCTGAACACCTTCGGGCTTGCTTTCAGGAACTGTTACAGCACCTGCATCCTTGTTTTCTTCCGCTACAACATTTGTGTTCTTCATTTTCCTTTGAGTTGATGTTCTTTTAGGTTTCAACTCTGGTGTAAAGGGCACAGGCACAGCAGACAGTCGGGCTGATCTTCTCTTTGGCTCCTGACTCGCATCACTTGTAGCCTTTCTTTTGGGCATTGTTGCAGCTCTCCAGGAGATCCTTAGGTAGGAAAAATGCCTAGACCAGTCTCCGTAAAGGCGTGCGTCACTACCTGGCTATAAGAATATGCCTCAGTGGCCCCGTATGCAGTTGAAGATCCTGATTGTACAGCTCCCAGCAACTAAAGTTGCAGCTCAGTGGGACAGAGCAGATGGCACGTGCAGAGCCCTTCACAGTCTGCAGTCCTGCGAGAGAGACAAGGGGGAACAGTTTAAAGTATGTAATACAGAATAAATTTTTGTCTAGTAGTAAAAGACAGGAAGGGCATGCTGGGATTTATGCAAAATGTAGTATTGTAGCCGGGCGATGGTGGCGCACACCTTTAATCCCAGCACTCGGGAGGCAGAGGCAGGCGGATCTCTGTGAGTTCGAGACCAGCCTGGTCTACAGAGCTAGTTCCAGGACAGGCTCCAAAGCCACAGAGAAACCCTGTCTCGAAAAACAAAACAAAACAAAAAAAATGTAGTATTGTAGATTTAATTATCAGCAACTTCATTAGATATATTTATTGTTAGCAAAACTTTTCAGGTCTTGTCAAAGTAGGATGTGTTGAAACTGTTTTGCTGTTGTGTGAGTAGCTGCAGACAGTACAAGAGGGACTGAATGCAGTTATGTCTAGAACTCTGTAGATAATAAAATTTGAATTTCCTGTAATTATCATTTGTCATAAACACTTTGCTTTTCCACCAAATCTAACTCTTTAAAAATGTGAAAAGGGCTGGGTGGTATTACGTGCCTTTAATACGAGCAGTCGGGAAGCTGAGGCAGGTGGATCTCTGTGAGTTCGAGGCCAGGCTGGTCTACAGAGTGAGTTCCAGGACAGCCAGTGCAGTTACACAGAGAAACCCTGTCTCAAAAACAGAAAAATAAATAAATAAATAAAAAGTGAAAATGTCTTGAGCTCAAAGACTATGAAAAGGGTTAGTTTCTTTTGCCCTGCATAAGGGAATTTACTAACCTTTGGTGTAAACTAGTGGTTTTCAACTTCCTGATGCTGTGACCCTAAAGGTTCCTCATGTTGTGATGACCTCAATCATAAAATTATTTTTATTGCTACTTCATTGTTGTAATATTATTACTGTTATGAGTCTGATATGTGACCCTTGTTGGGTCGTGACCCACAAGTTGAGAACCACTGATCTAAACATTGTCCAACACCAGCCAGTCCTATATGATATTTAAATTATAACTAAAATCAAAGATGGAGGTTGTCCAAGTGGATAGGGTTGCAAAACCCAAGTACATGTATTCAACTTTATACAGAAAGATACAAATTAAAAAAAAAAAAGATGCACGTGCAAGACCCTGGATTCAATCCCTGACACCACAAGAAAGGAAAGGCGTATGAATGTTGGGAAAGGAATATGAAGTGGGAATACCTTCTAATTCCAGAAGTGAGTTCGTCAGGAAGAAAGGATCATTTTCATTGATAGCACAGTCGTTGGGTGTAACTGTTTTAATGTTATCTTAAGTTAGACATGGTGCCTGTTATTGCCAGTGACATTGATATTTATATAGTACCTTGTCCAGCAAAGTAAAAGAAACAGCAAAGCCACCCTACTGTTGGTGTGTTGTACTGGTGAGCACTGTCCCAGGTGCTGAAGACAGGCCCCTACATTTCATCTCTGGAATTTGTGTAGTCATTCTGGGCTACTAGGAGGGACACTGTCCTGAAAGTGATGTAAAAGAATTATTTCCTAAGGGGCATTAAGTGGCCTAACCCTGAGAGTGAGGTACGGTGCTTAGGATGAACAAAGCCGTGCACGCTAGAGCTAGGATGAGGCCCAATCACTAAACAAAGCTAGCTCTGAGCTCTTGTTACACGAGTCCAAGGAGCACTTTGTTGATGAAGCCACTCGGACAGTGACATTAGAGTATCTAGATTATAGAAAGGGGACAGGAAGATAATCTGGGGGGCACAAGAAAGGAAGTTCTAACATAGAACTAGCTTTCAAGGAAACTGCAGAAACATGAGGCATCTGAAGGAATTCAAAAAAGAAGCAAAGTTGCAAGGAGGGAACCGAGCTGGTCCGCAGCATAGTATGCTGCACTGCAGCCTTAACTACGAGCTGGATTTTGTGAGTCCAGAGTAAATGGACGGGTAAGAAAGTGGATGTGTGTTAGAGTGCACCCTGAGAACAAGGCTGCAGGACCGTGTTCCTTGGAAGGGACTTAAGCATGTTAGTCAATGATGTTTATTTACATTTTTGGTGCTCTTGCGTGAATTCATTCACTCATAAATAAAAGTAACCTGCAAATTTGTTTTATGCTTCTTTTTAAGAGGCCTGGTCTTCGTAAGTTACCCAGAAGAATGTTTTCTTGTACAGAGTAGAAGTTTGAGCTGGTGCTTTGTGAGCGTGCCCGTGTGCCCGTGCGCTGCTGGGACGGATGCCCAGCACAGCAGTCATCTTCCTTCCAATGAGGGCAGCTCAGTTTATGTCCATCAGTGAGACGAGCAAGGATGAGTAGGTTAAGTTTGCAACATAACTTATTACATTTACCTGTTGACTGTGTGTGTGTGTCTGCAAGTGCACATCACACGCATGGCATCCATGATGCATGTGGAGGTCAGAGACTTTTGCAGTTGATTTTCTCCTTCCCAGCAATTGAACTCAGGTCGTCAGGGTTGGCAGCAGGTGTATTTACTCAACAGCCTTGTGTAATAAAACTTTAAAAACTTGATTTGTAGACCAGTCTTGAACTCAAAAATCCGCCTGCCTCTGCCTCCGAGTGCTGAGATTAAAGGCGTGCACCACCACCGCCCAGCTGATTATTTTTCTTTAATTATTATTTTATTATTATTTATTTTACTTTTTTCTTTTTCTTTCTTTTCCTTTTGAGACATGGTTTTCTGTGTAGCCTGTCCTGTCCTGGAGGAACTTGCTGTCGGCCGTGCTTCCCTCAAACTCAAGAGATCCGCTTGCCTCTCCCTCCTGAGCCCTGGGATTAAAGACGTGCACCACCCCCACCCAGCTTTCTGTAATTCATTTTATGTATATGAGTGTGCATGTCTATGTATTGTGTTTGAGCCTGGTGCCCATTGAGCTCAGAAGGTGACATTAGATTCCTTGGAACGGGAATTATAGACAGTTATGACTTGCCATGTGGCTGATGGGAAATTCTGGTAGGGAGGACAGAGTCAGACAGAGCCAGTGAGTTCCTTCTGTGGGCACCTGCAGCTGAGTGTCCCCTTTGAACTACAGGACTGTGGTGTATCTCAGATTTGTCCCAGCCACAGGTTAAGGAGCTTGTGTCAGTTTCTGCCTGGGGCCTGGCTCCCAGGTGTGCACTTAGAAATAAATGCCAGTCTCCAGGCTGACACAGAACATACTTGTCTAAAAGTCCTGAGTACCAAGCGGGAGGGGTGTGTCTGCTGACAGCTTCTGTGGTGCCTGAGCCCGGAGTTCCCTTTAGTTTGTTTATGTAGAAGTTCTGTGTTACTCACTAATTAACTTTTAGGTTGTAATAGTGGTATTATGGTCGTTTTTATTTTATTTTTTTGAGGTAGGATCTGAGGGATGCTGGGGTCACAGATGAGCGCCCCCACACCTAGTGTTCATGCAGTGCTGGGTATTGCTAGTCAGATTCTCCACCAACTGAACCTAATCCCTAGTCCCACGTTCCTATTGTGATTATTTTGAAAGAAGATTGAGCGCCAGTCATGGTAACAAGCTAAAAGAATGCGAGGCCTAGCACAGGCGTCAGCGCTTTCCCAGGTGGTCTGAGTTATAGGTCATAGTCTTGAGCCATTTCTTTGCTTTTCAGAAAACGAAAATGATTGGTTAGAAGAGCTCTTTGAAGGAAAGTTCCACGAGCACGTGACGACGATTTCAATTTCAGTCTCATTCTAAAACTCTGCTCCCCAACAACAGCTGGGCAGTAAATAAAGCTTCTTGTAACCAATCACTGTGTCTGAAATCAATGTCCTGACACCTGTGACCAAGATAAAATAACTGTCTTTATAACTCTTTTTTTAATATTTATCTATCTATCTATCTATTATGTATACAATATTCTGTCTGTGTGTATGCCTTCAGGCCAGAAGAGGACACCAGACCCCATTATAGATGGTTGTGAGCCACCATGTGGTTGCTGGGAATTGAACTCAGGACCTTTGGAAGAGCAGGCAATGCTCTTAACCTCTGAGCCGTCTCTCCAGCCCCGTCTTTATAACTCTTGAATCGATCTCTGCTCATAGGTATAGAAGAAATGTAAATAACAGACTTTTTAAATATTTATTTATTTATTTATTATGTATACAATATTCTGTCTGTGAGCATGCCCGAAGGCCAGAAGAGGGCGCCAGACCTCATTACAGATGGTTGTGAGCCACCATGTGGTTGCCGGGAATTGAACTCAGGACCTTTGGAAGAGCAGGCAACGCTCCTAACCACTGAGCCATCTCTCCAGCCCCCAATAACAGACTTTTGAAGGATTGAGGAAGAGTATGAGCTGCTGTAACTTTATACCATCCCAAAGGCTAAACAGACAGCTTAGCGGTTAAGAGCACTGGGCTCTTCCAAAGGATCTGGGTTCAATTCCCAACCCCCACGATGCAGCTCACAACTGTCTGTAACTCCAGGTCCAGGGACTCTGACAAAACTCACACAGGCATAGTGGCACACGTCTTTAATCCCAGGACTGAAGAGGCAGAAGCAGGCTAATTTCTGTGAATTGGAGGCCAGCCTGGTCTACATAATGAGTTCAGGACAGCCAGAGCCACATGACATAAGAAATCTTTGTGGTTTAAGTTTATTAGCTACAGTGACGGTCCTTAAGCAATGGCGTTTGTGCAGGAGCTGCAGCCTGAAGGAATTCTGTTCCTTGCTATTAAGGTAAACTTTATCTAAATCTAAAGAACTCACAGTTCAAGGTTTGAGGTGGAATTCTGCTACTCAAAGAGGCAGTATAGCAAGTAGCTAACTTCTCCCTTTCCTGATGTCTTCCAAACTACCCAGCATCCTTCTCTCCAATCCCCCCCTTAGGAATCCCTGCTGCACGTGGTTCCTCCTTACCACTTCCTGTCAGTTACTTGCTGACTCATCCTCCTGCGTGCAGGTTCATTTTATTTAATCAAACACATATTTGAATCGTTAACAAAGGCAGTATGAAAAGATGCAACACACATCAATATTCCCCAACAGACCTTGTCTCAGAAAACCAACGAACCAACCAAACAAAATTGACACCTTCGTGTCTACTAAACTAAATTAAGAACTAATAGAATTGGTGTTGGCAGAGTGGCTCCGCAGGTAAAGAAAGGTACTTGCTGCCAAGCCTTGTGACCTGAGTTTGATTCCCATTAGCCATGTGGTGGAAGGACAGGACTGACTCTGGCAAGTGGTCCTCTGACCTTCACACACACTTTTTCATGTGACCCCTTCGTGTGTGTGTGTGTGTGCACTCACTAAATAAATATACTTAAAAGTTTATAGAATAAGTCAAGCTAGAAAGCTTGGTTCTGGCTCTGGAGAGGTAGCTCAGCGATTAAGCTGCTGCTCCTAGAGAAGGCTGGAGTTCAGTTTTCAGTAACCATGGTGGCTGGCTCTCGGCTGCCTGTAACTCAAGCTCCAGTGACCTCCTTTGGACTCGGTGTAGTTACACTCACATGTCCATATTCCAACACAGATACGAAGTCAAAATATAGCTTAGTTCCTCACTTTCATTAGCCATGTGTACAGAACATGCCATCCATCATTCTGTGGTGTACTCGTGTGTCTGAGTGGATGTCGTGTACAGAACACGCCGTCCATCATTCTACGGTGTTCTCATGTGTCTGAGTGGATGTCGTGTACAGAACACGCCATCCATCATTCTGTGGTGTTCTCGTGTGTCTGAGTGGATGTCGTGTACAGAACACGCCATCATTCTGTGGTGTTTTCGTGTGTCTGAGTGGATGTCGTGTACAGAACACGGCATCATTCTAAGGTGCTCTGTTAAGCAGCTCCTTTAGAGTGTGCAGTACCACATTGTGGCAGTTCTGTTAAGGATAAAGAGAAAGCTAAGCATGGGCTGTACCACTAAGCTTTCTATCTCCCAGCCCTTTGGTTTTCCTTGTGAAGTGTTTCCCTGTTTCTCTGTTAATATATTCAGTGCCCTTAAAGGTCATCACATTTCAGTTCTCTTTGCAACCAAAATAAATTTACTTACTATCTTAGTCTGTGTTCTGTTGAAGAGGTACCGACCAGAGCAGCTCTATAAAGGAAAACTGAGACTGGCTTACAGTTCGGAGGTTTAGTCCATCGTCATGGTGGGATACGGAGACTTGCAGGCAGATGTGGTGCTGGAGGAGAGGCAGTTGAGAGTTCTAAGTTCAAACCCACAGGCAGCAGGAAGAGAGAAACTGGACTTGGAGAGGGTTTTTGAAGTCTCAAAACCCACCCACAGTGAGACACTTCATCCAATTAGACCACACCTCCTATTCTTTTCACATAGTGCCACTCCCTGTGAGCCTGTGGGGCCATTTTCATTCTAATCACTCTCCATAGTTACTAAATAATGGGTTGTGAATTTTAATGTAATGTGTCAGGCTGTACTCTTCCACACTGCAGGATCACTTCCATGTGGCTTCCCGTAGAAGAGCCAGCACCCTGATAAATTCAGTACTTACCTTTTTATACAATTAAATCAAAATAAACAAGACTTGTAAACAGAATGAAAACCATGCTTTTGTGTGTTGATTTTTGACCTTTTAAAGTAATGCCAACAGAATAAAAATCTTCCATGACTTCTGTATGATGCGGTGGGGGGGGGTATGTTTAGAAACTGGTGTCAGAGTCACCACTTGGTGCAGGCAGTTTGAATAGTCTCAGAATAAAAGACACACGGGCATTGAAAAGTCCGAGACTTGCATTCCCCAGTCTTTGAAAGATGAGTACGCCCAGCACTCGGGAGGCAGAGGCAGGCGGATCTCTGGGAGTTCGAGGCCAGCCTGGTCTACAAGAGCTAGATCCGGGACGGGCACCAAAGCTACAGAGAAACCCTGTCTCGAAAAACAAAACAAAACAAAACAAAAAAAAAAAGAGTACGACTCACGTAAGGATTTGGTAATGAACTGGAAGGCTTCCACAAGGCGTGCACATGCAGGGGCTAGGGCAGGGTTAGTGGGCAGCAAACAGAGTAAAGTGGTTTGTTCCCTTTTTGGTTTGTTTGTTTTTGTGTAGCCTTGACTGTTCTGGAACTTTGGTAGACCAGACTGACCTCAAACCCAGAGAGATCTGCCTGCTCCTGCCTTCAGGAGTGAGCCACCCCCTTTATCAGACCAAGGTGATCTCTGTTGAGGGTTTCAGTGTAGTTGTAAGAGAAAGGGGTTGGCAGTTGGGCGGTGGTAGCGCACGCCTTTAGTCCCAGCTCTCAGGAGGCAGAGGCAGGCGGATCTGTGTGAGTTCGAGGCCAACGTGATCTACAGAGTGAGTTCTAGCACAGCCAGGGCTGTTACACAGAGAAACCCTGTCTTGAAAAACCGGAGGTGGGGGTGGAAAGAGCAAGTGGGGGAGGAGGAGAGAAAGGGGGTTGGGAGTTAGGTTGGGAATAGTCGTCAGGACATAAACTGAAGTTTGCAGTGCTTATGGAGCTGAGGAGACAGTGCCAGCTACTAACTGCGGCCTTACCACGCTGTGTGAACTAAGAGGGGACGAAGGGCGACCCTAAGGTGTGAGGATAGAGGATGAGGAGGACAGACTATGGCAGCAGGCCTGCGGTGCAGTAAATTGGGGTTAGAAGGTGCAGGTTGAGGTGTAAGTCAGCTCTGAATGTTTGGGAACCGTTAAAGGTGATCTTAGTTTCCAGTATCACGACAGAAATACATCAAAAGTGTTTTAATTTTATATAGTATTTTGCCATTTCAAAATTCCAGGAGATTACCAGAGTCTTTTAATACAGATTAGAAAGTCAAGGTTCAGTGCTAAAGGACATAGATTGGAAGGACTGGGAATTGAGCCCTCTTTGGATTTCCTTGAACTGTTTTTGGCCTTTTGGGTTTTCTAAGCTCGTACCTTGCCGGGCTTTCTTAACTTTGCACCATCAGGCTTGATGCGTTTTGTTGAGTTTATTTCCTGCAGCGGCTCTCAGTTCTGCCCCCTGCTGTGTCTGCTGCCCCTTCACATTCAGGCCGAGCTCAGGGGACTCTCGTCTTCGCAGATGCTTTCTGGAGTTAACTTCAGATTTTAGCCCTGTATTCTACCTCTTAAAGCAAATGAAAACTTTCATTTTGAAATCTAATTTCCTCTAATTCAGTCATAAGATATTTCTAAAATACAGAGCAGTCTCCTGCTTTAACATGAGACTGTCTTCCTGGTAGAGACCCTGTCTGAAGTCTGTAGTCATTCTCTGTTCTTTGGTTTAGCTGTTTACGTGTACCTTGTTTCTGTCTGGAGTTCCCCACTCCGTCCTCGACTCGCTACTTCGGGTTTTAGGGTAATTGTCTGTGTTATCTGTGACTAGCCCTTCGTGCAGGCCCAGCAGGACCCTTAGGGTTGTTAGATGAGTACATGCTACACTTCCGAGCTGTCTCAAGCTAGCTGAGAGAAGGAAGGACTGTAAAGATTAGGACAGCACCTCCCACTCTGAGCGTTTGTAGCCAACACCTGTTAGATCAAATACATTGGAGAGTGTTGCAGGTATTCGTTCTGTCTTAGATACTCATGGCATACCACGCAGGTAACAGTGCTCAGACAAGTCTGGCTGCAAAAGAACATTTTTGGTCTAGCCTTTTCTTTTCCTTCCTTCCTTCCTTCCTTCCTTCCTTCCTTCCTTCCTTCCTTCCTTCCTTCCTTCCTT
>JABTXL010000611.1:2292207-2327041 GCA_025134845.1 Neodon shergylaensis | reverse complement strand
CTTCCTTCCTTCCTTCCTTCCTTCCTTCCTTCCTTCCTTCCTTCCTTTCCTCCTCCTCCTTCTTTTTCTTCTTCTGTATTTTCTTAGTGTATATATTTGATTATGGAAAAAAATTAGATAGGGTACCTGTAATTTTTTCAAGTTAATAGTGGCATTTTGGATTTGGGAAATACAAAATTTGGCAGGCATATCTGTTCTGTATTTCCCTTTGGTCTAATTAATATAATTTAAAAACAATCAAATCATACCTGGGGGATATTTAGAGGAACTGTGGCTGTTTGCAGTAAGAACAGAGAACCTAAGGGAAGATAGAGCAGTCTTTTGAAGTTTAAATAATACTCAAAACCCAGCAAGGAAGGTCTAAGAAGCTAGAGTTCCTCTTAAAGAGGTTAAAGCTGTCTGATGGTCCTATTCAGAGAGTGGAAGATACGTCTTTTTTTTTTTTTTTTTTTTTTTGGTCTGGCAAGCAGGAGAGGAATCTTTAGGATGTTACAGAGAAGTTTAGCTAGTCAGATAGGAGTTATACTTGAAGAACGTTTTTTAGTTTTAGTTTTTTTTATTAAGTTTGAACACTGTTAGGCTATTTTATAAAAATCCACCAGTCTGAGATGTATATTCTCCAATTCTTTTCTCACTGTATCAATCTATATCTTGGTCTGGAATTCTGGAATCCAAATGTATACCATGAGGGACTCTAAGAAATTTTAGTTGTTTAGTTAAGTGCTTTTATTTGATGGTATTTACTTACTGTATTACTGGGGCTTGAACCTGGCGCCCCTACATGCTAGGCAAAGCGCTTTACCCCATGCTATATCTCTAGACATAGTAAAAATAAATAAGCAGCCCTGCTTTTTGGAGTGGTTTTCTGTTCGCAGGAAAATGAAGCAGAAAGTTCAGAGCCATTGACTTTGCTCTCCCGCTCACCTCCCCATCCCCACCCTGTGGGGCAAGCACTGGGTGGGGCTTCTGTAACCATTAAACTGCTGTGACTTACTCTGTAGCTTACAGTCGGTTTCATTCTTACTGACAGTTTGAAATGTGACTTCCCTGTTAGGTCTCAACTGGAATTTAGTCCTTTCCCCTCTAGTTTAGGCTTCTAAGGATTCAGGGCTAATGAAAGATTCAGGACTGGAGAAAGTGGGTTTTTGTTTTCGTTTTTTTAAATCTTAAATGTTTGCAAATATTTTATTTTGTTGGCTAACAGAAGTTTTTCCTTCCTTTTAAGTACCAAAAGAATTGGTGGAGCTCCATTTGAAGTTGATGAGGAAGATTGGCAAATCCGTTACAGCAGACAGATGGGAAAAATACTTGATCAAGGTAACTGCAAATTACCTTCTCTGCCACTGAAATACTATCTCATTGAATATGAATTGATGTTTGCATTTAGTAATATGCTTTTAAACCAATTTATTAGAGCTACAGAATATGACTGCTCCGTGTTATTATTGTATAAGTTTTTCTTTGGCAGTGGTTATTTTGTAAGTTTGTGTTGGGAAACATTACATATTTAGTATTGTTTTTTGGGGAAAACTCTGGGGCATTCTGGATAGCCTTGAATTTAAGATACTCCTGCCTCACCACACCCAGGTAAACGACAGCTTTATCATGCCTTGAACATGCTCAACAGAGAACTCTTACAGTGTAGCAGTCTTAATTTCTAAAATTAGCTTTAAAAGTTGTATCTTTTTTGTGTGCTGAGGTTTTTGTTTTGTGGTTGTTTTTTAAAACTGAAGCCTGTGCAACATAAACTGGATTTGAACTCCCACCTCTGCATCTGTAACCTCAGTCCTGGGATTTGAACTCCCACCTCTGCATCTGTAACCTCGGTCCTGGGATTTGAACTCCCATCTCTGCATCTGTAACCTCGGTCCTGGGATTTTTGGCACCTGCCACCGCTTCCACTTTCCACATTTTCTCTCATTTATTCTTTAAAATCAACCCGAACAAATAAAATATTTTTGTTTAAATCACCCAGAAGGTGGAGACAGAACCTGAATTTGTCCCTGTTTGAAAGAGAAAATCTTGAGACTGGAGAGATGGCTCATCAGTTAAGAGCACTGGCTGCTCTTTCCAGCAACCACATGATGATTCACAATCTGGTGCCCTCTTCTGGTCTGCATGTATATATGCAGAATAGTTATTTAAAAATATTTGAGGTGGGGGGAGAGAGAGAAAGAATCTCTAAAATCTATTAGGTCAGTATGACAGAATTCTAAATTTTCTATCGAGACAAAAAGTCAAACGTGTAATAATTAACAAGACAACCTGGGTAATCTCAGCTGTAGGATGAATCCTACTAACAGCAAAACCAGACTTGAGATTGGTCCTCTAAATAAGCTTGTTACAGGTCCACCTAGACTACGTGAAAGCCTGTCTTTAGAGCAACAAAAGGAAAGATAGATTTTCTGCACAAACATGCATGCGTGCACACGCATGCACTAATTGACACATATATTTAATCTAATTTAAAAAATGCTAATAACAGCTGTAGGATGACCTTGAAGTTTTCATCTTTCTGCCTCTACTTCCAAGTGGTGAGATTGTACATATGTTCTACCATATGGTGCTGGGGACAGAACCCAGAGCTTTGTGCCCGCTAGACAGACGTTCTCCAGACTAGTTCCACCCCAGTCCACCTGTTCAAACCCATTGTCCAGAACTGCATGCAGATGAAGGACTGCATGCTTAGGGAAGCCTGAGCTCATATATGTTGTGCTTTATTTACATGTTCGGTGGAATATTTTTCCCAGTGAGAGTATTTTGACTTCTGTAACATATTAAAGTGTTAGCTTATGATTGAAAAAGATTTTTCTTGTCTACTTTAAAAACAAAATGCCAATCAGCTAGCGAGATGGCTTGGTGGGTAAAGGCTGCCAAGCCTGATGATCTGACTTTAGTCCCTGGGTTCTGTATAGTTTAAGTCCCTGAAAGTTTTCCTCTGACCTCCCTCTCACATGGGAAACCACACAAAACAAATAAACAAATAGATGTAATACAACTTTTAACATACTATATCATTCCTTTTTTTTTTGGCAGGGAGATGTGTATGATAATAGGGTGCTGTGGAAAGAGGACTCATTATAGATAAGAACTCTTGTTTTTATAATAAACACCATGTATACTCTTTAGGTTATCTTTGTTTCATTATTTACTACTCCAGATTAAGTGATAGGAAATGATGAATAGAATCAGTTCAGTTTTTTTTTTTTAAATCAGATTAGGAATTACAAAGATCACTTCCATCATCTTCTGTTGGCTGCAGTGGTCAAAACTTGGACCAAAGCCAATGGGGGAAGGAACATAGGCTTCCAACTCTAGGTTTGTCTAACTTTTGAAAAAAATCAATATAAAATATATTCACTGATCTACATATATGAATTCATATATAAAATTCATATATGTAGATTAGTGGGTAGAGTCTGGGCAAACAGAGACCCTGTGTTTGATTGATCCCAGCCACTCTAGAGGTGTATGTAGGGGGATCACAAGACTTGAGATTGGTCCTCTAAATAAGCTTGTTACAGGTCCACCTAGACTACGTGAAAGCCTGTCTTTAGAGCAACAAAAGGAAAGATAGATTTTCTGCACAAACATGCATGCGTGCACACGCATGCACTAATTGACACATATATTTAATCTAATTTAAAAAATGCTAATAACAGGGGCTGGAGAGATGGCTCAGCGGTTAAGAGCATTGCCTGCTCTTCCAAAGGTCCTGAGTTCAATTCCCAGCAACCACATGGTGGCTCACAACCATCTGAAATGAGGTCTGGCGCCCTCTTCTGGCCTGGAGACATACACACAGACAGAATATTGTATACATAATAAATAAATAAATATAAAAAAAATGCTAATAACAAACAGGCCAGTCAAATGGCTCAGCAGGGATTGGTACCTGCTTCCAAATTTAATGACCCAGGTTTATTCCCAAGACACGGGGTAGAAGGAGAGAACTAACTCTGTCAAGTTATCCTCACCTCCACCTGTGACCCGTGATAGGTGTGTACCCACACATATGCATGTGCACACATGCACATACGTACATGCACACACTAGGTAATTTTCAACATGTTAAATCATAAAATAAAGCACTGTAAAGCCGGCTTAGATTTTCAAAGATTTTATGTAATGGTCTTTTCTAAAAGAAAAATTAGGTAATGTTTAATTAAATTGTTGGAAACATTAGTCTATAAATGATGAATGAATAAATTTTTAGCTATTCCAAGTGCTTTTTAAAATACCAGTAAAATCAATGTTTTTGCATTTGCAAAGTGACTAATGAGAGATTTGGAGCTTAAAAAGAGATGCTGCGATATCAGAATGCTGGTTTTAACATAATATTTAGAAGAATTATAAGGACTTAATATCTGTATATATTAAAGTTACTTGTATTTATTTATTTATTTTTTTGGCTTTGTTTGTTGAGGCTGGGTCTCACTTTGCAGTCTAGCTAGGCTAGTCTTTAAGTTGCAATCCTTCAGCATCTTGAGATTATAGGTATACTAAGCCTGGGTAAAAGATTTTTTTTTTTACTTTTCTAGCTTTTTTTTTTTTTTAAATGTTCTGAGAACTGGGGTAGAAGTAAGTATCTTATATTCTAATCCTGGCTCTGTTACTAACAAACTTTAGTATTTTGAATAAGTTAATATCGTAAAGAATTGACTCTTGATTGTTCTCAGGCTCTGTAGGGTGCGAAAGTAGAGGTGAGATGGTTTCATCAGACTCTTTAGCCCTGTGATGTGGCTCTAGCTCAGCCTGAGTGGAGCTGTGCTCACACATGTGAGACAGTGAACTGTGTCAGTGCACGCAGAGTTGTGCAGCCGCATCAGCACCGAGTCAGAGAAGACACTCGGGACTGCTCGTCAGTAGCCACTCCCCTGCACTTTATGGTCTAGCTTATGATATGTAAATGGAGTCATACAATATACAGTCCTCTGTGTTCGCTGTCTTTTCTTTTCTTTTCTTTTCTTTTTTTTTTTTTGTATTTTCTGCTAGTGCTGTTGTGCTTATGGTGCTATGTGGTGGCCACTATGTAGTTCCAGACCATTTTCATCACTGAGGAGACTTTGTATCTCCTAACGACTTCTACTTTCTACCATAGCCCTGGCAGGGACTGATTTGATTTGGCTTGGAGAATTTGCTTGTTCTTGACTCTTTCTGAAGTGGAGTCTTAGCACACTGTTCTTACATCTGTTCTCTTCCACTTGGCTTGATGTTTGCAAGGTTCATGCATTTTTTGGCTGTGCTGGTACTCTGTTTATACTTAATGATATTCCATTTTATGGTTAGGGCACATTTTATTTAATCATTTATAGGCTTATGATATTTGGCTTGCTTCCATCTTTTGCCCACTTTGGAAAGTGGGCAAAAGTTGCAGTTTGAACATTTGTACAAATTTGGGGGTAAACAAGTGATTTCATTTTGTTATGTAAGTACCATGTCATGTAATAATTCTGTATTAACTTCTTGTGAACGTGCTGAACTCTTCTATGATGACTTAATCATCACTCTTTTTAGCAACACACTTACTCATTTTATAGAAACCTAGTATGTTTGTATTGCTCTAATAATTAGTATGTTGAACATTCTTTTCATGTGTTCTTGCCTGTCTTTAACTTCTTTGTCCTTGCCAATTTTTTGAATTGGTCGTTTGTATTGGTGCTGTTGTATATTTTTTGTATAGTACTTTGTTTGTTTGTTTGGTTTTTTGAGACAGGGTTTCTCTGTAGCTTTGGAGCCTGTCCTGGAATTCGCTCTGTAGACCAGGCTGGCCTCAGACTCACAAAGATCCACTTGCCTCTGTCTCCCGAGTGCTGGGATTAAAGGTGTGTGCCACCTCCGCCCTGCTCTTGCATAGTTCTTTATGTGGTTGCATTTAACATATATTTGTACTTGTAATTAATTAAATTATTTTGCATGTATTGGTGTTTTGTCTCATGTCTGTGCACCATGTGTATTCCTGGTGCTCTCAAAGGCCAGAAGAGGGCATCAGATTTCCCTGAACTAGAGTTACAGATGGTTGTGAGCTGCCATGTGGATGCTTGGAATGGAACCCAGGTCCTCTGGAAGAACAGCTAGTGCTCTTAATTGCTGAGCCATTTCTCCAGCATCACGTGTTTGTTTTTGAGACAAGGCATCACTATGTAGATCTGGGTGACCTTGTATATTGTATGTAGACCAGGCTGGCCTTAACCTCACAATAGATCAGTGTGCTTCGGCCTCATGAGTGTTATGATTTAAGATGTATGCCACCGTATCTGACTGCTAACTATCCTTTTATCCTGAGTACTTTTCACCTACCACTCTGAGCCACTGTGGTAGTTTGAATGAAATGTCCCCTGTATTCTTGGGCATCTGAATTCTAGGTCTCTAGTTTTATTTGGGTAGGTTTAGGAGGTGTTGCCTTGCTGCAGGAGTAATAATGTCACTGGGGCAGACTGTGTTGTTTCCAGTGCACTCTCTTAGCTTCTTCTTTGCTGTTTGTGATGTGAGTTTTCTTTGCTGCTCCAGCTGCTCTGTCTGCCACTGTGCAGGCCCTGCTACTATTAACCCCAGCCGCCTAAATCTAAGCCCAAAATAATCCCTTCTAGAAGTTGCCTTGGTTATGGTGTTTATCACAATAGAAAAAAATTGAGAATCCTTTAAAGATTTTCAGGGCCTTTTGCTATTTTTTTTTAATATGTATTTATTTATTATGTATACAATATTCTGTCTGTGTATGCCTGCTGGCCAGAAGAGGGCACCAGACCTCATTACAGATGGTTGTGAGCCACCATGTGGTTGCTGGGAATTGAACTCAGGACCTTTGGAACTCAGGCTCTTAATCTCTGAGCCATCTCTCTGGCCCTCCCTTTTGCTATTTTGAATTAAGAATTTTCAGTTCTGGTCAGCAACCTGGGGAGGGAAGGGTTTGTTTTGCTCACACCACTGATCAGTCCATCACTGAAGGAAGCCAAAGCAGGAACTCACTCAAGCAGAGGTCATGGAGGATGCTGCTCACTGGCTTGTTCTCCATGACTTGCTCAGCCTGTTCTTACACAACTCAGACTGATTGCCTAGGGGTGGCATCACCTGGAGTGGGCTGGGCCATTTCACATCAACATTAATCAAGAAAATACTCCATGATCTTGCCTAGAGGGCACAGCTTGATGGGAGACATTTCCTCAATTGGGGTTCCATCTTCCGAGATGACCCTGGCTTGTGTCAAGTTAACAAAAGACTAAGTGTGGTGTGTTTACTCTATGTGAAACTCCCAGCTCAAGTTTCGTATTGGCTCAGGTTATAATATTAAGCCTTTCCTTTTTAGCCACTGTTCTCCGTGAATTATTACAAGTGCTATTGATAGTTTAGAGTAGGAACTAGCAAACTGTAGCCAAATTCTACCTGTTTTTGTAAATCAAGTGTGATTGGAACAGGACAGGTATGCTGTGGAGGATGATCTGTAGTTGACATCAGCTCCGGTGCCAAGCCACATAGTTTAAGTGATTGTGTGTGCATTGACGTTTACCGTGTTTGTTGTTAGCTCTCTGCAGAGCGTTGAGTTGTATCTGGTCCAAAGAGAATATAGAATAAAAATGCTAGCAAACCACTGACCAACTAATGTCAGGCGTATGGAAAGAACAGACATTTCTCAAATAGTGGCCCCTCAAGTGCTGTCACTAAGTACATCAAAAGCCAGCTGTATTCTCGTCCAAACCTGCTGCACCTGCAGAACCCATATGTATTCACGTCACCATCAACGTTTTCAGCCTGAAGCAAAATGTAGGCACTGTTCCCCTGCACTCCAGCAGCAGCCAACTCTTATCAGGCTCCTTCCTGTCTCTCTGGTCTCCTTTCCATAGCCCCTTCGTTCTGCCTAGTTCATACAGTTACGACCCCTTGTCTGATTCTTCACATTCTCCCCCTTTTCACTTTGGACCACCACCCTATCCTTGAACCGTTTTATCGTATCCTCACTGGTGAAACGGTGTGTGTGTGCATGTTTGTGTGCAGGTATGTATGTTCATCTCTGTGTACTTGAATGGAAGCCAGAGTAAGCTAGTTTTAACATTCTTCTGCCTCCTCCCCTTGAGGCAGGGTTTCTCACTGAACCTGGAATTTTCAGCTAAGCTGGCTGGGCAGCAATCCCTGTCATTTTACTGTCTATAACACATACTCATACAGTTCAGTGCCCCTCCTCCCTTCCCCAGTTCTCAGCAGATGCTAGTGTTGCAGGTTTGTGTGACCACGCTTGGGATCTGAACTCAGTTCCTCAGTCCTGCACAGCAAACTCTCTGACCCACTGCGCCATTTCTCCATCCCCGAAAGGGACTTCCTATACACAGAAAGGATACTATAATACTTTCCAATTCAGAAATTTTTCCTCTCAAATTTACTGTGTCTTGAACCTGCCATCTTTCCCCTAAGAGTTCTTGCATTCTCCTGGCACCCTTGCTTGTCCCTTAGGCCTCAGCTTGAGCATTTCTGTCTCCTTGAGCCTTTTCCCAGGAAGGTGTTCCTTAGCTTAACTCTGTTGTAGAAGCCATTGTTTGAATTTTCCTCTGTGGACTTGGTATTAACTTCATTATGGAAACTATTGTATGTGTTTTGTTTTGTTCTATGTTTTCTCTGAGACAGTGCCTCACTGTGTAGGCTCAGGGCAGAGTCCACTGCCTAAGCCTGGTGCTGAGATTACAGGAACCAGAAGACCTGGTTCCTACTGTGTGGTTTTTATAATGAACATTCACTGTGCACTGGTGAAAACTTTGAATTTTCTTTTGTGTGATTGTAACTTTGAAACACAGATTATCCCTGTTTTGTGTATAAGGAAATTGCATTTGAGAAGCTAAAAAACTTGTATAGGCACACATGGCTAAAAATGGCAGAGCCAGCTTTTCATTGACACCTTGGACTTGCTGACCAGGGCTTTGGTGGGACATTTGTCTTACTTCTGGACTTTGTCTTGAGTGCTTGCTTCTCTTCACCTTTAAGTAGTGATGCTAGGTTAAACAGTCACGTAGACAATCCCCGTTTTCTTGTTTTTGTTCTCATTTGCTGGCGGCAGCCAGGCCTGTGGTCATACCTGACCTTTCTTTGCTCTGTACTGTTTTTCTTGTAGTAGTGCTGTGCGTATGTATTGCTGAGAGCTGTCTCTTTCTTTGAAGTAACGGGATATCATGAAATCAGAATTCTGTTTACAGACTAAGCATCTGGCATTTCCTTGCCTCCTCAGCCTAGACTCAGCAAACCACACTACTGTTACTGTTTGTTATGTCTTCTTAGTGTCTCTTTAAACAACTGTAAGACAATTGTATAGAGTGAGCAGGCGCCTGTTTCTGAACATTTAAGTTTCCTCTCATTTTGGAGGGATAACGTTGCTATGAAAATTTGTACACACGATTTCATAGGAAATATATTTTCATTTGTGTGTTTCATACCTAGGAGTGAAGGGGTCATATAGTGATGTCTGTGTTTACCTTTTTGAGGAACTACCAAATGGCTTTCCATAGTGACTAGAGCATTTTACATTTCTCCTACACAAAAGAGAGTAAGCGACAGTTTATTCTGGAGCCACTCTGAGAGATAGTGGCTCAAGAAGACAGGTTTAGGTTCCCCAGATTGCATGTTCCAATGTGGAAGCAGTTTCACAGGGGTTTTATGGTTTCATAGAACCAAAAAGACATAAATTGAGGCAACTTTAAACTATGTTGGTGGGTACACAAGAGAGGTGAGGACAGAGAGGCAGGAGGAGCTATTCTACGGGCCTAAGATGCTATCTAATGCCATTTTTACCTCTTGGATTGGTAGAAGTTAGTGTACTGATAGGTTAGTAGCTAGGAGTATTTTTTATTTATATTTTATTTATTACCACGAGGTGTTAGTTCAGATACAGAAGTGGGCAAGGAGTGACTGCTCTAGAGAGCTAAAACTAGCCCAGGATAAAGCAATTAGCCTCTGAACCTACCAAATTCTGACCTCCCCACAGCACTAAAGTCCCAGCTGGCCTATCAGTCTCTGCAGACACCGATTTCGCCCAGGAGTTTTGTTCACAGCCAGACACAGCTTCTTTTCAGGAATTTTTTTTCACACCACCAAAATTTTTTAGAATTCTATTTTTTCCATAATGTAATAATGGCTGCTGGTGTTTGCTAACTTTCTCTTGGTGCTGTGCTGGTGTACATGCAGTGAGTGTCATTCAGTGTGAGCCACCTTCCAGGTCATATACATGTGTATATATATACATAACTTCTGTGGTGCTCTGAGGAACACAGAGGATGGCAAAGCCAGGAGAGCAGCTCAGTGCGTCTGTTCTACAGCATGGGTGCTCTGTCCTCACACGGAGCAAAGCCTTCTCACGTGCTCTGTGTTAATGTAATTGTGGCAGTTACTTTTCTTATCACTGTGAGATTGTACCCAGGAGAAGTTAAGGGAAGTTTTGGCTTACACTTTCAGGGGTTTCAAGTCCATCATTTTAAGGAAGGCGTTGTAGCAGAAGTGGCTCAGTCCTTGTTTGCAGCTAGTCTTCTAGCTGGACCAAGAAACAGAAAATGTCCAAAGGTTTCATAACTACACAGTACACTAGGTGGGAACCAAGTGTTCAAACACATGGGCTTGTAGGAAGTAGTTTATGTGTTACACATATGAATATCGGCAAGAGTACCAGATTTATAATGAGAAAGCAGCTGGCTCTCTTAATTCCCAAGTGTAGAAGTTAATTGCTCACTAAGTAAAATTTAATTCTTGTTAAATGAAGCTGTATGAATGCCCTCAGCATACTGTAGTCAGATTGTTGGAGCCCAGCAAGTCTGTATGAATATTAGCAACAACTCGTAAAAGAAACAGCACCATAATTTTAAATAAAATTTTCCCCTTTTGTGGCATTCATTTCTTCACAAATTTACTTGAATTTTGCCCAAATTATTTATGCTTGTGGATATAGTAATGCTCCATTGTGCTTCCCGTAGTTTTCTTTTTTTTAATATTTATTTATTTATTATATATACAATATTCTGTCTGTATGTATACCTGAAGGCCAGAAGAGGGCACCAGACCCCATTACAGATGGTTGTGAGCCACCATGTGGTTGCTGGGAATTGAACTCAGGACCTTTGGAAGAGCAGGCAATGCCCTTAACCTCTGAGCCATCTCTCCAGCCCTTCCCGTAGTTTTCTATGTGACTGCTGTGCGAGCTAAGGTGGTTTAGTGATGGATTCATAGTAGCATTCTTAGTGCTTGATTCCTGCTGAGCTGAGAATGGCAGAACACAGTATGTATAGTGGTCACTCATTTACTGTAGTGTTTTTATATCTTTTGACTGTATCTATTACGTTAAATAGTATTTTTTAAACTACAATTTGCAAAATGGAACATGTATCCTACTTCATACCTCAGAATGGTTCAATAATGTAAGGCCTAAATCTGTAAAACTCTTAGGGGAAATCTTTGTGATCTCAGGTGTGATACTAAAATTATAGGCAACAATAGATTAAAAACATTTGTGCGTCAGAACTGTATAAAGAAGGTGAAAGGCCTGTAGAGTGCGGTTCTTTGTGCTTCAAATTATGTGCAAATCCGGGACGTTTATTCGGGAATATAGTAAGAACTCCTTTTCTGGGTGCTGGTGGCACACGCCTTTAATTCCAGCTCTCGGGAGGAAGAGGCAGGCTGATCTCTGTGAATTTGAGGCCAGCCTGGTCAACAAGAGCTAGTTCTAGGACAGCTAGGACTGTAACAGAGAGAAAGTGCTGGAGAGATGGCTCAGTGATTAAAAGCACTGGCTGCTCTTCCAGAGGACCTGAGTTCAATTTCTAGTACCCACAAGGCAGCTCACAGTTGTCTTCTGTAATTCCAGTTCCAAGAGAATTGACACTCTCATATAGACATATGCAGGCAAAACACCACATTAAAAAAAAAAAAACCGCCTAAGGGCTGAGGAGATGGGTCGGTGAGTAAGCACTTACCCAGAAAGTTTGAAGACCTGAATTTGGGCCCCCAGAATCCACAGAAATGTCAGGTGCTTATGGCAACCTGCCTATAATTCCAGCTTTGGTTGGTGGAGACAGTCCCCAGGCCCAGCAGCTAGTGAGCTAGCCTTGTCAGCAGGCTCTGGGCTCGATGGAGAGACCCTGCCTTAGTGAAGGAGGATTCCCAGCAAGAACCTCAGTCTGGCTTTGACATACACTCAGCACACATGTATGCGCCCCACCCACATGTATATTCACATACATGCAAACATGCATAAAAACATTTGTGTAATAAAATATACACACACACATAGGGAAATGGGGGAGGATAAAACAAACTGGGGAGGTAGGTAGTTTAGCAATTAAGAGCACTTGTTGCTCTTGCGGAGAAACTGGACTTGATTCCAAGTACATACCGAATGGTGGCTTACAGCCACCTACAATTCCAGTTCCAGGGGATTTGACATGCTCTTCCGACCTTCATGGACACTAGGTATGTATGTGATGTATATACATGCATGTAGTAGCAGTCATCACGTAAAATAAATCTTTAAAAAGTTCCAAAGGTGGGGGCGGGGCGCACAACTCCTAAAATTCAGCAGAGAAAAGACGCCCTTTCAGAGATAGACCGACGGTTCCCATCTGCTCCCAGGTACTTAGGGTGCAGCCCAGTTGCTAGAGTGATGCTTAGCAATGTGTGAGGCTCGGGGTTGGAGCCCGGGGTGAACCAGATGTGGTGGCGCACAGAGGCAGGGCAGTCAGAAGTTCAGGGTTATCCTTGTCACAGAAGTGTGTGCGGCCAGCTTTGTCTTTATGGGAGTGTCTCCCCTCTCACCCCCTCCAGATTAAATAGATAAAGTTGCAAAGAGACATTTCCACAGAAGATGTTCAGGAAGTACATCTTCTGGAAAGATGCTCAATTTCGTTAGTCAGGACTTTGTTTTGAGACAGGTTCTGTGTAGGCAAGGCTGGTCTCAGACTTGCTGCATAGCCAAGACTAGCCTTGAGCATCTATCATACTCCCAAGGGCTGGGATTAAAGTTGTTACCACCATACCTGGCAAGAAACAGTCTTAAGCCAGCAGTAAAATACCTTCTATACAATAAGGTATCTATTTCTAAGGCAGTGCTATGACAATGTTAGGCGGCAACTCAGTCCCTTCCACCTTCTTCAGGAGAATCTTTTGTGTCCTCGGACATCTAAAAGTCGGTTTGCTGTATGACCTAGAAGCCTCACTTGTACAGGGACTCAGATACTTTTATGCTGATGGTTATTGCTGTGTTATTCACTAGAGTCTACGGGTGGAAACAAGAAATTCATTAGAGATGCATTCTAAAGGAAAACCTGAGAAAGAGGAGCAGGGACAAGTGTTCTGTGATCTCATCACATGGACATTCTAGAGTAGGAACATTTATGTAGTCTGAAAGTGGATTATAAGCTTGCCGAAGGCCGTGTGAGGTGAAAGGATTTCATGGTTAAGGCAGTTATTTAAGTTGTGAAATGGTGTGTGGTGTGCCCGCACACTTGGAAATTCATGCCTGCATGTGTGTACGTCCATGTGGGGGTCAAGGTTCATGTTAGATGTGTTCCTCAGTTGCACTCTCCACATTATTTTTTTTAAAGTAGTCTGTTACTGAACCTAGAGTCACTCAGCTAGGCCGTGTCACCAGTGAACTTGGGAATCTGCCAGGCTGCCTCTCCAACACTGGGATTATGAGCGCCCCTGGCTTTTTTTTACATGGGTGCTGAGGTCCGGACACATAGCTTCATGCTTTCAAAGCTTACACTATTTCTCCACCCTAAGAAATGTTTAAAAATAAAAAGTAATAGTGGCTGCTCAAATCCTGAATAAAATTAATAAATTTTATTAATGTGGAATATATAGTTGAAAAGGTTTAAAAGGGTAAATTTTATCTTAAAACATGTTATATATAAAATAAACTTAATATATGTATATAAGCATCCACAATAAATAAAATCTAATGTAACAGGTTTCTCTATATTTAGCAAGACTCTTAGCTTCAAATTATTCACTTTTGGTGCTGGAAAGAGCTCAGAAGGGACAGAATCTCATCACCAAGGCTGTGACCGACCACTTGACACAGAGAACTAGCTTCTGAAAGTTGTCCTCTGGTCTCAGGATGCATACTGTGGTGCATGCATGCATGCATGGGTGCATGTACACACTCATGCACACACAGACACGCAAATCATTAAATGTAAATACATCATCTGTAAAAACAAATCACTCTCAGACGCAGGACTAGCTGGGAGAGAGGGGACAGACAGGGATGGGAGGAGAATGGCAGCCGGTTACAGAGAGGTCGATGTGGCCACAACGCATCACCTATCCTACAGTAAAGACAGTGGAACACAGCCCCTAAAGCAGTAGGTTATACATTTAGTTTGGGGGTTTGGGGAGATGGGAGGACCCAGGGTTGGTTCCCAGCGCCCACATGATTGCTCACGACTTGCAGCTCCAGTCTGGAGCGTCTGGAGCTGTGTTTGGTCTTTACGTGCACTGCAGGCACATGGTGGTGTGTATTCCTGCAGACAACACACTCATTTGTAGGAAATAAGATAGAATAAAACAAATGGTAGACATTATGAAATGCATCATGTAAATATAAAAAAGCATAATGAAATCTATTATCATATTAATATATGCTAATAACATTCGAAATTCACTATCATCCTGGACGTGTAGGACATAGCATTAGAAGTGGTTTAGCTAAATGTGTGGTTAATCCCCAGAAAATAAAATTGGGAAATTAAAATGAATCAACAATTAATAACTGTATTTACATCTTAAACATGCTCCATCCTCATGACTGAAGCTAGTATTGGAAAACAATATTTACCTACATTTTAAAGATTATTAGCATATTTTTTTAACCACCTCTTTTAACTCCTGCTTGTGTTCTAATTGATTCTTCTTATGGCTTTCTAGAATTCTTTTCAGGTTTGCATATATGTAATGGAGGCATGGCACAGCGAGTGTGTGATTGGCACATTCCTTATCTTTTATTTGCCCCAAACCTCCATTTACAGAAGAAGAATCTGCAAGTCCAAGTCGAACAGGTGATTGAGTCCACAAAGTCTCCCTGCTGTAGGGAGAGGCAAGCTTTGAATCAAGCTATGTGCTTTTAAACCTCTATGTAAGTCCAACCCTCCATCAGTAGACAGACAAAAGTGATCCAAATCAGGGAAAAAATTAGTGAAATGGGGTGTAAGAGAAGAATATAAAGGACCAGTGAAAAAATGTGGGTTTTTTGTAGTTTTATTCTTAGGGTGTACGTGTGCATGTGTGTGTAAGCCATTTTTGTGTGGGTCAGTGTCTCAGTTCACTTTGATCTCTGTCTGTCTGTCTGTCTGTCTGTCTGTCTGTCTGTCTGTCTGTCTGTCTCTCTCTCTCTCTCTCTCTCACACACACACACACACACACACACAATAAAAGCAATTTTCTATGCTCCAGCTCCTTGATGGGAAAATGTCACTAATCCTTCTGTTCACAAATGTCACTACTTGAATAAACCTTTTTTTAGGTTTCTCTTCCTCCATTGGCTGTATTGTTATTTCTGTGTTTTTATTTTTGTAGACTGTCGGTTGGTTGGTTGGTTGGTTGGTTGGTTGGTTGGTTGGTTGGTTAACTGATCAGTTGGATTTCTTGGTACAGAGACCATTTCTTTTTTGTCATCGGTTGGTTTGACTTGGCTTAGGACAAGATCTGTGTATTACAGGCTGGCCTCAGACTGGCCCTGTAGGATGCTGTTGAGCTCTGACCCTCACCCCAGCCTGCCAGTGCTAGGATTGCAGGTGTGCGCTGCCATCTGGTTTAGCAGTGCTGGAGGTCAAACCTTCGTGCAGGCACTGTCAGCCGAGCTCCACACGCAGTTTCCAGAGATCACCTCTTAGTTCATCTTTCCTGCCCTGCACTAATGTGAGCTGTGCCACTACGGGCTCGCCCGTGTTACTGCAGCCCCTCCTGGACATTTACTGTGCTAACAGTGTAGAGAAGGTCATGGCTTAGTTTTGGTAAGGAATAATTTAAAAACCTGTAAATTTGTAAATGAACCTAGTTTTGTATCCACAGATCTCTTGGTACATGAAATACATGTTTAACAGTTAATTAAGAGTAATGGCGATATTCCTAACTTATTAGGCAAAATACAGCTTCTTCACCTCATTTCTTCCCCAACCCAGTCGAACATTTTAGATGTTTTTTTAACATTTATAAAGTTGCTGCTTTTTCCAGGTGTGGTGGCACACGTCTGTAATCTTAGGACTTCAGCAACAGAGGCAGAAGGTCAGGAGTTCAGAGTCAGCCTCAGCTTCATAGTAAATTTGAGGCCATTGTGTGCTACATGAGACTCTCAAAATAACAAGATTAAAAAATTTTAAAATAAATTAGACAGTGTTTTTGTTGTTGTGTATGTATTTACAAGGAGTTCGCAACCTATCTTAATTTTAAAACATTTTACTACTGGAAAGTGAAAGCCGTGCCCCTAGGCCCTGCTCCCATTGTCTAGTTCCTGTCTCCCCTGGTATCTGAGTTGGTTTTCTCCTGCTGTGCAGTTTCTGACAAGCAGCTTAGAGAGAAGGAGTTTGTCCTGCTGCTAAAGTCGGGCAGCAGGAGCTGGAATCCGCTCTTCGCATGGTATCCAGTCAGAGATGGCATTCTAGGCTCAGTTCTCCTTCTGCATTTATCTGGGCTGGGATCCCTGCTAGGGAATGGTACCATCTGCAGTGGGTGGTCCTCCCGCCTGTTTATAACCGGGATAACATGCATGTCCTGATGATGGAAAGTCTGTCAAGCTGACAGCCTTGATCATCACACCTACCAACTGCTAACCTGTTTTCTGTCTCTGAATTTGAGTTTCAGTGCTTTAGACATTCTGTATACCTGAGAATCTATAGAATCTTCTTGTAGGTATCCTTTGGTGTGGTTTCTTGCATTAGCCTTTTTTCCAGATTCATCCCGGCAGCCATATGTATATCATTTCTTTATTTTTGTTGTTGCTGTTTTGCTTTTTTTTTCTCCTTTCTTTTTCTTTGTGGGGTGGGCAGTGGGGATAGGTCTAAGGCCTTCCCACTCTGCACAGCTGAATCACATCCCCGGCTATATTCCATCCTTGTCATGGCTCTGTAAATTTCCATTGTGTGGACCAGTCTTTTGTTTTTGGTTCTTCTGTTGATATTTGGGTTGTTTCTACCTGTTAACTCTTGGGAACAACAGTGATCTTTCTTCCATGTTTTACTTTTTCTATTTAAATTCTTACAGTTACTAAGTAGTGTACTAGGTAACTCAGTGTTTGAGAAGCTAGCCGCCCGTCTAGCGCTGCCGTAAACATCAGCACTGTTAGTACTGGGAGCTGGAGTGACACCTGTCCAGGCCCTGTGTTGCCTGTGCGTTTCCTTTAACAGCATCTGTCAGGCTGTTGTTTACTTTGATACATTAATATAGACACATCTATATATACAGAACAGCGCTGTCAGAGTTGTGGCATACCAGGAAGTGGGGAATTTATCCTTTTTGTGAAGCTTTCACCATTTTCTATATAGTTCTTATCACAGTGTTTTCCTACATTGACCTCCTGGTTTTTTGTTGTTGCTGTTTTGTTTGTTTGTTTGTTTTTTCCAGTTGGTAAAAGATGGCACTAGGGAAGGCTGGGAAAGGGTAACCCTTCTAGGACGTCCATCCTAAGCTTATTCCTGGATTAAGAGGGCTACTAAAGCTTTTTCTGTTGCCTGCTTGTTTGTTTCTCTGTATTAGCCAATGCCCTGGCTCCAGAATAATTTCTCATCTTATTAGTTCTATTGCTCAGAGCTTTGTTTTTACTATTTGTTTCCTAATTTGCAAAAAATAAAACAACAGTAAAAACGATAAATTGCATAATTGTTTTATGTCCACTTAACAGTCCCTAAGATCAATACTATTGCTGTGTGTGGTGTTGAGCACTTGGGAGGCAGAGGCAGGCATTGTCTGAGTTCAAGGCTAGCCTGGTCTACAGAGTGAGTTCCAGGACAGCCAGGGCTACACAGAAAAACCCTGTCTCGAAAACCAAACCAAACAAAAAGGATTATGATCATTATTATTCTCAGTCTCCTCTTATTGCTGAAAACAAATGACCGGATAAAAACCACTTGGTCAGAGAAGTCACACTCTTGGAATTCTTCAGAGGAATCTCTCCTAGCTTCTAAGGAATGAATCTAAACCAAGAATTCTCCTGTGATGATTGCAGAGAGTTTACTTCAGTAGCTGTGCTGTGTGAGACCGGGTGTCTCTGTGTCGTGAAGGCTCTCCTGAACCTCTTTGCAGATCACGTGCGTGACTGTCCCACACCGCGCCCCCGTGTCTGCTTTCTGTGTGCTGGCACCCAGTTCACAAGCTTAGGGCAAGGGGTTGGAGGTTAAAATACATAGACACACACAGACAGAGAGACAGCGACACGGGTCATTCTTGAATTCCCCAAGAATGCCCCCTTTATTGGATTCAGGAGCAGATTATATAGAGATAGCCACGACCCAGCCAAACCCACCAGAAACCACTCTCCTGCCATCAGGAACTCCTGAAGGTCTCGTGCTCAGAGCAGCTGTAGGCACTCAGATAAGGGGATTACAAGAAATTGAGGATCTGGGGTCTCACTGCTCCCAACACGTGACCTCACACCCAGACCGCACTGACTGTTGAGTGGAATGTGTCCGTGTCACCTCTTCTGTTCCTTACGTGGCTCTGAATTGTGTTACGTAGGAAAAGAATCCTGACCCTCCCAAGGTCACGAAGCCTTCAAATGCCTAGCAGCGGTGTTTGCACTGGTCACTGGTTTGAAGAGAGGCTCTGTTAACTGCAGTTACAGAGTCTGACTTGGTTGTGAACTTCCTTCTAGTGTTAGAGATAAACAGACTGCCGCTCTTGCCTTAACAGGGATTCAGCCTTTAGAGAGATGATCAGATAGCTATTCTCATGTGGAAAAATACCCGTAAAATACACTTAAAGTTGTTGAATACGGTAGAAAACAGCAGAGATTATTTTTTTCAAGTTATTGTTGCTGCTTTTTAGATTTATTTATTTTTTATACATATGAGTGTTTTGCCTGCATATATGTATGTGTACAGTGTGTGTGCCTGGTGCCCTCTGAGACTGAAAGAGGGCATCAGATCCTTTGGGACTGGACTTAAAGATGTTTGTGAGTCACCATGTGGGTGCTGGGAACTGAAATAGGGGCCTCTGCAAGAGGAGTAAGAGTTCCTAAGCACTGAGCCATCTCTCCAGCACCAGGTTCTGTCTTAGTTATTATAGGCATAGCATTAGTAAATGTTTCTGTGACTCTAAGCAGTATGAATTATAGGTTGGAATTGGATTGGCATGTCATTTCTGAACTCTTTCCTCTAGATATGTGTATTAATAAGAATACAACATAATCATAGAAGACAACCAGTATTTATTGCCATTCAACTTGATGATCCTATGACAAAATGGCTAGGAAAACCAACCTAAATAAGGACAGATTTATTTTGGCTCTTGGTTTCAGAAGTTTTGGTGCACAATCTCTTGGCCCCACTGTCTCTGGGCCTGCGGTGAGACACAGCATCATGTCGGTGCGTGTGGTGCAGCAGTCTTTTTCATCCTCTGGGAAACAGGGATGACCGTATGCCTTTGAGTGACCAGCTTCTACAGCTAGCCCTCACCTACTCAACTAATAAGCGTTCAGTACCTGAGCTATTGGGGAGCATTCCAAATCAAAGTATAACAAATGGCAACCAAAATTGTTTTCATGTATTAAGCTATTCATTTTCTCTTACAGATATGCCAAGAGTTTAACAGTACCTGGGCATGGGAGATGGAGAAGAAAGGCTATCTTGAGATGAGCGTAGAGTGCAAACTAGCACTCTTAAAGGTAATGCATGCGTTTTCTGTTGTAGTTATGTTTTTAAAGTTGACTTTAACCCTAAATTACAAAGTAAAGAAAGCAAGACAGTTCAATGAGTAAACGTACTTCCACCAAGTCTGACACCCAGAGTTTGAAGGAAAAAGAAATTTAGTGTGAGTGCACACGTTGTAATCTCAGTAATTGGGAGGCTGATTCAGGAAGATCTTGAGTTTGAGGCCAGCCTGGGCTATTTCTTATATCCTAACAGAGGGCAGGAGGTGGGCAGTAGGGTGGACATTTTATTTTTAGAGGAACAGTCTTGATTTTCAGTGTCTATTCTGGGCTGGGGAGGTAGCTTTGCAGATAAAGTTCTTACCTGACAAGCATGGGGATCAGAACTCAGATACCCAGAACCCACTTAGAAGCCAGGTGGTGCATCAGCCTACCTATAGTCGAGCCTTGGGAGGCAAACTGGACAGATGGTACTCCCGCAAAGCCTGGAGCACAGGCAGAGACCCTGACTCAGCAAAAAGTGGAGAAAAGTCTAAGAATCCAACTTCACATTAGCCACTGGCTTCCATGTGTAGGAACACACACACACACACTTGCAAAGAGTGCACATGCACATCTCACACATAAAGTCAGTTCTTGTCTTTACTATTTTTAAGGACTGTATTTACAGTGTATCCAGTTTTAATTATTTCTGATTGGCGATACAGTAACAGAATAGGGAAGCAGTTGCTTTGGGTGTTTGGTTCACTGTTCCAGTTGTCGCTGTCATCAATCACTATATACTCCAGACTGTGGTAAATAAACAATAATAATAATAAAAGTAACAAATAATTAATCATTAATAAAATTTTAAGTACTCATTGCTTTCCAGATAACTAAGTGCATGCCACTGTGTTAAAGCCTTCATGTAACCAAAAGTATTGTTAAAATGGGTCATCTGAATCTCCGCATAGGGTTGCTTTCACGCTTGAGTTTTCTTCTGTTTCTTTTTATTTCCCACTTACTAAGCCATGGTCAGTAGAGGGACGCGGCTGCTGGGAGAGAGTGAGTGACCTTCGTGACTGCCTCTCCACGGCACTGTATTGGTTGCATCCTTACTCAGGAGGCCTCAAGGGCTTTTGCAATTCTCTTTTTGTTCGTTTGTGATCCTTTTTTTGTTTGTTTTTTCGAGACAGAGTTTCTCTGTATAATTCTGCCTGTCCTGGAACTCACTCCGTAAACCAGGCTGACCTCAAACTCAGAAATTCGCGTGCCTCTGCCTCCTGAGTGCCAGAATTAAAGGCGTGCAGCACTACCGCCTGGCTAAGTGATTCTTAATACACACCAGATGTGTATGAGATAAGACATGGCGAAGGAATATGTGTTTTTATTTGTCTGAACCTGGATTACTATTTTGTAAAGACTTGTCTTAAATTCTCAGGCTCAAGCAGTCCTTCTCCTGCAGCCTTCAGAGTAAAGGGAAAAAATTTTGGATTTTAAAAAATACTGCCTAGAAACAAAACGTGTGAGAGTTTGCTCAGAAATGTTTAAGTGGAATGACACAGTGATTCAGCATCCCCCGTACTGGGCGTGAGTCCTGTGGGAATGAAGCCAGTGCTAAACCCATACTCGTGTTCTCATGTACTCTGCAGCAGTAATCACAGTAGCGGTGAACTTTAGTGAATACGAAATGCATGGTGCACATAAACATAATGGGATGCTTTGTAGTCTGAAAACAAGTGCTGGTCTGTGGCTCAGGTCTGAAGACCTGAGCTCCATCCTGGGACCCACGTGGTGGAAGGTGAGAACCTGTTCACACTTGTCTTCTGACCTCCACATGCAAGCATGGCACATGGGTGCCTTCCTACACACCTACAGAAAATAAGTCAAAATATAATTTAAAACATTTTTAAATCAGGAGGTTATTATATTTAGTAAGCCAGGCTCAGGAAGAAATTACACCATGTTCTCATTTTAACATAGAGCCTTAAAGAACACAGAATACACCCATGGTGAGCCCTGGTCAGTGGAGTAGCAGTCAGACTGGAGAGATTTGGGGTGAACTTACAAAGTCTCAATTAGCTGTGTTGAAGGTGATACTGGAAAGTAATTGTAATTACGTAGCTGAAAATAAGAGTTCTCCTCACAAAGTATGCTTGAACAAATCATTCTGCATTGTCTATAAACCATATATTATGATTTTTATATGCCAATAATATTAATTCTTGAAAAAATGAGCTAAGATTTAAATAGAATGTTATACAATGGTATAATTGAAGCTTTTAGTGCACATAAACTTACCATTTTAGGAATATAATTTATATATAAGTGATTGTTAAAACTCTACTCTTGTGTAAAATTAAAATGTTACATTCAAATTTGCCTATTATGTTGATTATTTTAAGCAGATTCTACATAAGAAACTGGAAGAGTAGTGCAGAACAAATGAACTGTGTGATCTTGCCGTGTCCCTGACCACTTCTGAAAGTGCTTGATGCTTGTTGGAGAAGTGTTTGTATGGTATTTTAAACCACAGTGTAACTGTTTTTCAGTATCTCTGCGAGTGTCAGTTTGACGACAATCTTAAATTCAAGAACATAATTAATGAGGAGGATGCTGAGACTATGCGTCTCCAGCCAATTGGGCGGGACAAAGATGGCCTCATGTACTGGTACCAGCTGGATCAAGACCACAATGTCAGAATGTACATAGAAGAACAAGATGATCAAGACGGCTCTTCTTGGAAATGCATTGTCAGGTACAGGATCTTTACCTCTTCTCTATTGGAATGTGATCTGTGAGTCCAGAGTGGTCTTCTTCTTAAGGAGAATTGACAAATGAATTTAAACAGCGTCTCATTCCATATCAGGACATACTTGTGCTCAAAATGTTATAATCTGAATGTTAATGAATAAAGTATATGCATGGAAGAAAATATTCTTTGCTATGAATCTAAGAAAAGCATTGTTTAGTTCTCTGAGTATCTCAGTCTGAACAGTTTATCTGCAGTCTCTTTCTTGCAGTTCTGAAGAGTGTTTGCTTTTGTTCTATAGCCTTACATTTTTATTTCTCATTTGAAATCTTACATCTTGAAATGTTTTGTCTTTTGTTTTTTTAAATAGGTGAGTGATGTCGAACCTTTGCAGATTATGTTTGTGTTTTTAATTTTCTGCCTTGCAGTTTCATCATTTATCAATATTTCACTAGTAGCCACATTAGTAATTTTAGAAATGTTGCTGATTGATAAGGTAGGGAAGGCTCATATGCCTAAGTGCTGGCTGTAAGGAGCTGCAGGGCGTGAGCCTTCCCTGTTTTTGTTCTTAGCATGTTTTCATTAGTCATTACTAATCCATTCACAACGTTCATTTTCTTAGGAAAGTTCAGCTTTCATTCTAAGGATAAGTGTGCGTTGAGGGAATTCACAGGTGTCGTTAGCAGGTACTGCACGGTTCTTTTTTCTAGGTTCCTCAACGAAAGTAAGCGGCAAACTCCTAAGACAATGCATTCACGGTTGTTCTCTGTGCATGTAAACTTCATGTCTTCTGCTGCAAGGTGTACTGTTCTCCAGAGTAGTGTTGCATACTCAGAAAAAATATTCTCTCCTGCTTTGTATATCAAAAAATATATTGCCAGGCGGTGGTGGCACACGCCTTTAATCCCAGCACTTGGAAGGCAGAGGAAGGCAGATTTCTGTGAGTTTGAGGTTTGAGGCCTGCCTTCCAGGACAGGCACCAAAAACGACAGAGAGAAACCTTGGAGAGAAAAAAAATATAGCACAGAAAAGTAATCATGTTTACTGTTCAGTTAAAACAATTTCTCATGCACACTGTTCAGTGTGTCCATGATGTGGTTATTTTAGTTAATATGTGTATTTATGGATCCATCTTTTACCACATATAGGCATATTCCCAACAGTTATGTTCCTGTGCTTCATTTAATTTTTGCATGTGCTTCTGTGTATTGGTGTGCATGTATGTTGTATGTGTGCTTGCATGTGTGTGAGCACACTGTGTACATTAATTGAGAATCTTCCTCAATTGCCTTCCACCTTGTTCATTGAGTTGAAGTCAGAGCTCTCGAGTATGGCTAGTATGGCTAGCCAGCTTGCTTCCGGGATCGCCTATCTCTGCTTCCTGAGTCTGGGATTCCAGGTTCTGGGATGCCATGCCCACTGTGCCCACTGAGCACTTCTGTGGGTTCTGGCTGTGAAAACTCTGGTCCTCGTTTTTTCCTGGCAAGCACTTTACCCACTGAACCATCTTCCCAGCCTTATGTTATGATAATGCTGCCTCCCTCAATCTGTTACGAGAACTATATGAAAGACTACACTGGGATCATATTGCATGCTCGGTGAACACCTGCTCTTTCTTCCCTTTTTTAAAAAAAGAATATGTCACATTAAAAATAAATTTTATTACTGTATGTGTATGCGTGTGACACATGCATGTGCCACAGCTTACGGGTGGAGGTCAGAGGACAACGTTGGGGAGTTGGTTCTCTCTAGGGATTGAACTCTGGTCCTCAGGCTTGCGCTGCACACAGTGGACCACAGACTCTTGCTCTTCCTTCAACTTCCTAACCCCAGACGTGACACTGGTGTTTTTGTTAAAGAAGTACTTATCAGCAGATGGTTAAAATTCTCGTAGTGTTTCTCGCCCCTTTTTAGCCATAACTAACTTCATTTCTAGTTGCTTCTGGCTTCAGAAAACAAGGACCCCTGCTGGGGATGTGAGGTTCCTTGAGTGCTTCCTCAGATACCCAGTCTGCATTCAGTCTTCCTCAGATACCCAGTCTTGCATTCAGTCTTCTTCAGATACCCAGTCTCCATTCAGCCTTCCTCAGATACCCAGTCTCGCATTCAGTCTTCCTCAGATACCCAGTCTCGCATTCAGTCTTCCTCAGATACCCAGTCTCGCATTCAGTCTTCCTCAGATACCCAGTCTCGCATTCAGTCTTCAGTGCTTACATAAACAAACCTGGGGGAGACTTTCTTATTAGCCTAAGTGGAAACTGGAGGGTCAGAAATTCAAGGTTATCCTTGGCTACACCATATATTTAAAGCCAGCCTGGGCTACGACTTTGTCTTGAAAAAGAATATGAAAATCACACAGAACCAAAACATCAAAACCCAAAACTAAACCAAAATTACCTTTTCGTGTGTTAGTCTATTTCTGGTAAACATGGAAGAATGTGTCTACAGTCTGTGTACAGAAGGAGCGCCCATGAAGAATCCCTGAGCAGTTTTCTCGTGTTGACTGTAGGGATTTGTTGAGTGAAGTTGTAGCAGGTTGTTTTTAGCCTTTATGAATGAATGAAATTGATGTTGGCTAGCCTTGAACCCACTGGGACTGTCTGCCGCCTCCTGAGTGATGAGATTAAGAAGGCATGTGCCACCAGTCCCACGTGTGTTATTAATCATTGTGTTCAGGAGCTCTGACCACACAAATGTAGACATGTTTGGATCATCAGAAACACTGAGTGCAGTTACTGATGTCTGCCAATCCAGGTTTAAACACGTGGTGAACATAGGTTTCTTTACTTCATTAGGTGGACTTGGTGGGCACCATACTAGAAAATTCAGAATATTAGGGCAGTGAGTAGCTTCGCTAGGATTCCTAGCTGGGTTCTATGCATCTGTGAAGTCTCAGAGGTTGTATAGAGTGTATCTTTTGGATAAGATTGGTTTTCTTCAGTTTTTGTTTTTTTCCAGACAGGGTTTTTCTGTGTTGCCGTGGCTGTCCTGGACCTCACTTTGTAGATCATCTGGCCCTGAACTCTTAGAGATTTACCCACCTTTGTTTGCCTCCCTAGTGCTAGGATTAAAGGCATGTACTGCCACTACCTGGCTTCCTCAGATTCTTGATGTCAATGAGATGCTTGTGATGTGGTGTTTTAACCAGCTTGTAACTTAGTGACTCGCTGGAGCTACTGTTGGTAAAGGTTGTGAACTGTCTTGTCTCCTAAGTCTTTCATATTATGAACATTAAATATGAAAATGTATTTTAGTTTTTTCAAAAAGTTACCACTTTGGCCACGTGTGGTGTAGCACACACCTTTAATCCCAGCAGAGACAGGCAGATCTTTATGAGTTTGAAACCAGCCTGATTTACACAGTGAGTGGAAGGACCCCTAGGGCTCTGGACAGTCCCTATCTCAAGACAGGAGATTGCTTGGTCTAGGTAAATGGTTGATTAGTAGAGTGCTTGCCTACCTCACGGGAGGCCTTGGATTTGATACCCAGCACATTCTCCCTAAAAATGTATTACTGGGTGACTGGGGATATAGTTTACTGAAGGCTACTTGCATAGCAGGTGTAAAGCCTTCAGTTCAACCACCACTAACAACCTGCACTAACCACATAATATGTATAATTAATATATATTGGGTTCACAAAATAATGTGAGGTATACTCTTGATCCTGGTCATACCTGAAATGTAGTTAAGTTCTGATCTCAAACCTGAAGAGAAAAGAGAAAAATACTTAGCACAATAAGCTCATTGTGGGAAGAACACTAATTGATTAGGGAAAATATTAATTGAAAGATGTAAAGTATTGATGCAGAATAAGATGTCTCTCTTTTTTTTTCCTTCCTTTCTTTTCTTTTTTTTTTTATTTTTTTTATTTTTTTATTTATTTATTTTTTTTTTTTTTGGTTTTCCGAGACAGAGTTTGTAGCTTTGGAGCCTGTCCCAGAAATAGTTCTTGTAGACCAGGCTGGTCTCAAACTCACAGAGATCTGCCTGCCTCTGCCTCCCGAGTAAGTGCTGGGATTAAAGGCGTGTGCCACCACTGCCCAGCAAGATGTCTCTCTTTAAACATATAAAAGATTAATTAGGGGAAATCTGTGGTGGATTGAAAAGGCTGAGATCACGGTGCTGAGCTGAGTTCTGGAGAAACAAGAGCCCTTACTTTTACATTAGAGAGAAGTGACTGTGGCTGATAGGTGCTGTCAGGGTTTTCTAACTAAACCTGGCTTATGCAAAGTGAGTCTTAAAAGAGGCACTGATCTTAGGGACTCGGGCCATGAGGGAAAGCAAGCAGAGTACAATTTTGGCTTTTTTGTTTCTTTGGCCACACTTAGGTTTTTTCTTAACTAGAGGAAATGAAAGGCTAGTTTCCTTTACTTGAACCAGATTCTTTAAAGTAGTACTTTTCTCTTGCTGTTGTTTGAATAACTTTTGTTTTGTTGAGACAGGATTTCTCTGTGGGACGGTCCTGGCTGTCCTGGAACTCACTCTTGTAGACCAGACTGACCTCAAACTCAGAGATCCACCTTGCTCCTTGGCTTTTTTTGGTTGTTGTTGTTGTTGTTTTTTTTTTTTTTTTCTTTCAAGACAGGGTTTCCCTGTGGCTTTGGAGCCTGTCCTGGAACTAGCTCTATAGACCAGGCTGGTCTCGAACGCAGAGATCCGCCTACCTCTGCTGGGATTAAAGGCGTGCACCACCATCGCCTGGCTTGCTCACTGGTTTTGAAGTTTTGCTTTAGAATCTAAAATTACCGTTGAACCTGAAAGGCCCCCAGATACCCTGTGAGCAGCCGAAGGTTATGTTGCTGAGAAGCTGGGCATTGGTGTACAGCATCATCCAGAAACTGTGGCGTTGGCATGAGAGAGCCCAAGAGTATAAGGATGACTTTCCAAAACTCTGTGCCAAGAAACGGTGATGAGAAGTTACAGGAGAGAGCAGACAAATGATGGTCTTGCTCGTGTAGAAAGGGCCCATCCCTCAGAGTGCTTCTGCCACTTAGTGCTGTGCGACCCCGTAACTAAGGGAAGCTCAGGACTGGTGAGAGTTGACGGGCTGACTACAGAAACACAAGGAAAGACTAACAATTAGTGTCTGAAGGTTTGAGTTGACTGAAGATCTGATCATGAGCTATCGGAGTTTCTTGGTGGACCTGTCCATGCCTTTCTGTTGCTGATTTCCGAGGGACAAGTCTCCCTGCTGGGTAGTCTGCGCTTCTGTAGCGCATGCTCAGAGTGTGACTCAGTACTCGCTGCTATGGGTTCCCTCTACTCTGGTTCTAACAAAAGGCAAGGGTTACTACAGACATCTCTTCTCATTTGTTTTAAAAAGAATTTTCTTTACAGTAGCTCAGGCTCATATGACAAACCTGGACTAGATGATGACCACAAAATTTTAGTATTCATTGACAATTATCCTGCTTATTCTAGTTGAAATTCTCCACAAACCCGCCCCTCGTGCCATGCCCTGTCCTCTAAATGGAACTTCATAGTTCCGTCCTTAGCTGAAGAATAGGACTTTTCTTTTTAAGCCACATTAACAGCAGCTAACAGAATCGTGAGTTTGCAGAATGTCTTCAAAAGGGATTTCTCCTTCCTTCCTTCCTTCCTTCCTTCCTTCCTTCCTTCCTTCCTTCCTTCCTTCCTTCCTTCTTCTTTTCTTTTCTTTTCTTTTCTTTTCTTTTCTTTTCCCTCTCTCTGTCTTTGTCTCTGTCTCTCTCTCCCTCTCTCAACAAGGTTTCTCTTTGGCTGTCCTAGAACTTGCTCTGTAGACCAGGCTGGCCTCGACCTCGCAGACATCTGCTTACCTCAGCCTCCCAAGTGCTAGGATTAAAAGTATGTGCCACTACTGCCTGGCCAAAAGGCGTTTAGTAAACAAACTCAGGGCATGATGACCCATGCCTTAAATTCTAGCACTTTAAAGATAGAGGCAGAAAGATTAGAAGTTCAGAGATATCCTGGGCTTCATAGAATTTTAGGCCAACCTGGATCCATGAGACTCTGTCACCAAGAAGTAACGAAGGAAGAGACTTTGTAACTTCCATGCTGTTACAGCACGTGGAGCACAGCAATTAAAGACATACGCGTGCTGACTCGGTGCAGGTTCTGCTCTCCAGCTGTATGGAGTGGTGGTGATGCTCAGCATGGGGATTCTGCTTATCAAGGAAAATACCTTTAAGAAGTGCTCAAATTATCTCATGCATATGATGTGTTTTGCCTGCGTATATGTCTGTGCACCACATTTGTGCCTGGTGTGAAAAGAAGCCAAAAGGAAGCATCAAATTTCCTGGAACTAGAGTTACATGTGGTTGTGAGCCATCGTGTGGGTGTGTTGGGAATCTCACTGGGTCCCCGGAAGAGCAGCCAGTGCTCTTAACCACGGATTCTGCTCCAGCTCCTCTCCATCAGAGCTTCCTTCTTACACGTGACAAATCAAGCAGGAAACAGTGTGAGGCTCTTATAGTAAGCTGGAAGAAATAGATAACAATTTTTTAAACATCAATACTGAATTTCCAGTTATTCATTCATTGGCCCCTGATGAAATAAACTGTGAACCACCGTGACATTGGCAATGGTAGTGAAGAAGATGATGTTAGTAACCACAGAAAAAATGTTTGCACATTGTAGGGGGCTTAGAGCCATATGCACTCATAACAAAAGAAATGTCCATTTAAAAATCAGATTTCTAAGATGAAACAATCATGGAAGAAACTTTGCGTGTGTGAATTTGCATTGGTGGGTGCTTAGTGAGTGTTTGCATAGAAGGGCAGGGGACAGCACCCTCGGCTGTTGATCCTCCAGTGCTGTCTCTTTAGTTTTTTTTTTTAATATTTATTTATTTGTTATGTATACAATATTCTGTCTGTGTGTATGTCTGCAGGCCAGAAGAGGGCACCAGACCTCATTACAGATAGTTGTGAGCCACCATGTGGTTGCCAGGAATTGAACTCAGGGCCTTTGGAAGAGCAGGCAATGCTCTTAACCACTGAGCCATCTCTCCAGCCCCTGTCTCCTTAGTTTTTAAAAGAATTTGCCACTAGCCTGGAGCTAGGTTCTCTGACCAGCAAGCCCCAGGAGGACACACATATATTTCCTCTCTTGCTCTAGGGTTATAAGTGTGTACCACCATACCCAAATTTACTGACATTGATGGAACAGAACTCAGTCCTTATGCTTGTAAGGCAAGCACATCACTGAATAAGTTATCTCAGCAGCACTTGGGAAATTTTGGGAGGAATTGGGTTAACGTATGTTTTCGTGGGCATCCTCCTCAGTTTCTGGGCCTGTGGTAAGAGAGCATCATGGTGGTATGAACACACCATAGAGTGTTGTCTGAGGTGTCTATCCTGCCTGGTTCCTGCAGTCATCAAGTCCCAAAGTAATCACACAGAGGTCTATATTAGTTATAAACTGATTGGCCCATTAGGTCAGGTTTCTTATTAACTCTTATAACTTATATTAGCCCATTATTCTCGTCTATGTTATCCATGTAGCTCGCTACCTTTTTCGGCAAGGCATTCACATCTTGCTTGCTCTGTGTTTGGATCACAACTGCAGAATAAGCTTTCCTCTTCCCAGGGTTCTCCTGTTCTCATCTCCCCGCCTCTACTTCCTGCCTGGTTGTCCCACCTCTACTTCCTGCCTGGCTACTGGCCAATCAGTGTTTTATTAAAATACAGTTGACAAGGTACAGACCATTGTCCCACAGTAGAAGCCGTTTCTCTCATTCTGGACAGCATGCGGAGAGGGGCTCCAGGAAGGCACCAGAGCAGGCTACACAGTGCTCCACTGCATACTCTGAGTGATCAGCTGCCTTCTTCCTGCCACCTCCCAGTAATGCCATCACAGTAGGACTTTAAGAAAAAATTAACCCAGAGATTAGATCCTAACCAAATGCCCACCAACTGTCAGTCAGGCCCCAATACTTGGATCTGTGGGAACATTTCAACAGCCATCCAGCAGAATATCTTCTTATCACTAAGGAAGGGACTCATTTCTGGATCCCTCAGTTGCTCAAGATTTTCCTTGTCACCTTAAACAAAAAAAGCCCAGCCATATGTGACAGCACACGCTAGCACTGGGGACAGCGACACAGAAGGATTAGGAGCTCGAGATCAGTGTGAGCTGCACATTGGGACCCTGGCTCAAATGTGTTCAGATGGGAACAAACTGTGCAGAGGTCTCTTACCATTTTTGGTCCGTAATGGCTGAGCCATCCCTTCAGCTCTGTTGGCCACAGAGCAGCACCACAGGTAGAGATTGAAACCTGCCATGGGTTGCTATTAAGTGGCTGATATTGGCACTCTGGAGTCCTCTTCTGCCGCCCGTGTCCCTGAACAGTCACTGGAGTATAAGAAAATAATGATTTATCAGTAGCATATAAACTCAGACAAGTATAATGTTGATGTTTAACACCTGTAGATTGCCCACATGGTAGAGATGGTAATGTTTTTACTTCCTGTTGGCACAATACATACTGTATTTAATACGATAAATTACTGAAAATACTGTGTAAAGTTACCTACAGATTATATTTGTAGGGTTTGCATGATACAGAGTCTGGGGAGTTGGCTGAGTGGGTGAGTGCTTCCTGCCCATGTGTGAGGACTGGAGTTCAGATTCCCAGCATCCATGCAGGAGCTGGACCAGTGGTCGGTGTCCATAACCCCACCACTGGTGTGGGGATGGGGCACGGGGCAGAGATAGATGAATCCCTGGACCTATATAGAAGATCGCATGGAAGGTGACTAAGGAGAAAACCCAACATACCACACAGAAAGTGAATTGTCAAAAGAGCCACGAGCAAGGTTTACACTGCTTCCTTAAAGATTATAGAATCCTTAAGAGGGGCCGCACTCTGACTCGTTTAATGTTGTAGTGTCGTTGTTTTCATCCAGTGTCGTGTGTTGCCGTTCTATTCAGTAAGGAAAATGTAATTTCTGTGTGATGAAAGTACATTTTAATGAATGTTCTTTTCCAAATACTTAGCTTTAGAGTCTGGGTTTTGTTAGGACTGCTCCTGGGCCTTTGATGTTCTTAACTGTGTTGTTTTCCCACCCCATTTTAATGTCCAGTAGGTGTTGTTCACAATTCACTAGACTCAGAAAGATTTTTATGCTGTTTTATTTTCTCCCTTGTTTAGAAATCGAAACGAGTTGGCTGAGACTCTTGCACTCCTGAAAGCACAAATTGATCCTGTACTATTGAAAACCTCTAGCCAACAGGAAGACTCTTCCCGGGAAAGTCCCACTCTAGAGGATGAGGAGACTAAAAAAGAGGAAGAAACACCTAAACAAGGTTTTTTTTTTGTGTGTTTTCTTTTGCTTTCTTTTGTAATCTCTTCTATTTTCTGCTCCTCCACCAAGCTATGTGCTACCGAATTTTACCTCAGTTTTTCCAATTGAGAGCCATCCTGTAAAAGACTTTATTTCAAAAGAGGGAGAAAAAGAAATGTTTGCTCTTTTGGACATTTAAGAAATATAAATGAAATATGTTCAAATCATTAACGCGGTGTCTTACTGATTTGAGAATCTTGATAGGTGTGGTGCCGCTCACCTGTGCGCTACACACTTGGGAGGCAGAGGCAGGAAGTGCTGAGTTCTGAGCTGGCCTGAACCAAACTGAATGCTAAGATGTTTATTGAACTTGTTGGTCAGGGTGAGGAAAGCTGTATCAGAGGCTTGACAGTTTTAATCATTTTTAGGTTTATAGGGTCTGGGGCATTCAGATCCTACATTTATTGACATCATGGTCCTCCCTCACTAGATGTCTGACCACATTAAACATTACGTCCCTGTGTTCTCTGTCTGCAGCCCTGGATTCTGCTTTCTGTCTTTATGGATTTAATTACTGGTCCCCTTGTTTCACTTCATGTGCTGTCTTCAGGCGTCCATGTTAGTACACGCGTCATGGTTTCCTCTCTCTTTAAGAATGAGTAATAATTCACTGTGTATGCCCCACGTTTTGTTCGTCCTTCCTCCTTCAGGCTGTTGTGAATAACTCCGCTGTGGACGATCTAATACAGATCCCTCTGAGCTTGTACATGCGCTACATGCCCACAAGTGAAACTGATGATAATACTGCTTCATTTTTGGACGCTTACCATACTATTTTCATTTTCTTTTCCTTTTCTTCTTGAGATAGGGTCTCACTATGTAGCTCTGGCCACCCTGGAACTCACTCTGGAGATGAGGTTGGCCTCAAACCCACCTGCCTCTGCTTCCTCAGTGCTGGGATGAAAAGTGTGCATCCCTACTGCCCGACTTTAGTTGTGTTTTTATTGTTAATGCTGAGAAAAAAAATTTGCGTGCCCTGTCGTGTGTTCTTCCATGTGTTTTACAATGTGTTTTTTCTTTTCTTTGATGATTTAGAGAAACTATCCATAAAATAAATCCCTATATATAGGAAACATTGCTTGAAAACAGACAATTAAGCTTCCTTATAGTGAAGTGCTATTTCTGTAGTGAAATCTACTTATCATGCTCATTTGACCGTTGTTTCTATGATTTTGAGTTCTGTTGGTAGTTTCACTAGTTTGCTGCGTTTTCACAGATAGCAGATAACGTGGACTGCTTTGTTAAGGTGTAATAATTTTAAAGTACACCTTTGTATTCTAGAGGGTTTGTTGTTTTGCTTCTTTTAGCAGCTCGCTCTTAAGCATTAGTTCTGGTTGTTCACTTTGGTCATCCATCCATTCCATGTATTTGTTTATTTCCACCCACAATAAGAAAATCAAAGGGATTGGACATGGGCGGCACACACTTTTAGTCTGGTCATTCAGCAGGGGGATTGAGGCCAGCTGGGGCTCCATACTGAGACCTTGTCTCAAAAAATAAAAAGATCCCTGAGGGGGCTGGAGAGATGGCTCAGTGGTTAAGAGCACTGACTGTTCTTCCAGAGGACCTGGTTCAGTTCCCAACACCCACATTACAGCAGCTCACATCTTTACGCCAATACACAGTAAAAATAATAATAATAATAATAGTAATAATAATAATAATAAATGAAAAAAATGACTTTCATTCAAAAAAGTTAAAGGAGATGGCTGGACACAGTGGCTAACAGCCATCTGTAACTTTAGTTCCAAGATATGTAGTGTGCTATTCCAACCTGAGGACACTGGGCATGCACATGGTCCACGGATATATATGCAGACAAAACACCCATGCACAAAAAATAAAAGCCACAAAAATTATGGGTGGGAGCAAAGTAGAATTTTTTTTTCTGTGTAGCGCTGGCTGTCCTGGTACTCGCTCTAGCCACCACAATGGCCTCTCACAGAGATCCGCCTGTCTCTGCCTCCCGAGTGCTAGGATTAAAGGTGTGAGCTACCACACCCAGCTGCAAAATAAAAATTAACAGGAGTAGGAGGCTTTAAATTTGATTTCTTTAAAAAACATTTTAATTTATGAGGCTGGAGAGTTGGATCAGCAGTTAGGAGTACTTGATGCTCTTCCAGAGGACCCATAGTAGATTCACAGCAGCCGTGTTGGGTCACCGGTGCTCACGGGCACACACCTTCTGCCTCCCCCACCCAACCCCACACAAGCTTACAAAATCAATTGTAAAGGTTTTTATTCTCGTGGGAAGGACAGGGGTGCCACTTTGTGAATATGGAGGTCGAAGGACAGCTCTGAGGAGTTGTCTCTCTACCTTTACACAGTTGTGGGGGTTTCGAACTTGGGTCACTAGACCTGCACAGCAACGTTCTTACCTGCTGAGCCTTTATGCTGGATGATTAGTTGTGTAGTTTAAAATTCAAAGCAAATTATTACTTTGGTAAAGTTTTTTATTAATTTTATTAGTGTGTGGGTGTGCACACGTGCAAATGAATGTATGCACAATCACTTTTCTCTGCTGAGCTCTTGCCGACCTTTCCTAGTGTACAATTCAAAAATTCCTCTGTTGGGCTCAGAGCAGAGTGGGGAAGTGATCTACAGGAGCGCTCGCGGTCCCCTTGAGGACATTGCTGGTACTGTAACTATTGATGCCCTTTTGCTAAGAACCCATGTGGTGCTGGCCCACTTGTCCGAGTTCTGCATGGGAGGGCAAGGCGTGTAGACGCTGTTTCTCCTTCCTTCCAGACAGCCGTTCCCAAGCACTCTCAGCACCTGCTGCCGTTGTGCATCCTAGCAAAAAGGAAACGGCTCATGGGAGAGGACTCTTGAGGAGCCGAGCAGCAGGGAAACGGCTCATGGGAGAGGACTCTGGAGGAGCAGAGGAGCAGGGAAACGGCTCTTGGGAGAGGACTCTGGAGGGAGCAGAGGAGCAGGGAAACGGCTCATG
>JABTXL010000611.1:2259579-2292197 GCA_025134845.1 Neodon shergylaensis | reverse complement strand
AGCAGAGGAGCAGGGAAACGGCTCATGGGAGAGGACTCTGGAGGAGCCGAGGAGCAGGGTATTGGAGTTCTGGTCTCTGCTCTTTCATGGCACCTAAGTAGAGCGCAGTGGGGAGTACCCGAGCTTAGGCGAGATTCTAGGGTCAGCATCATGCACTGCAGAAAACAAAGACAGAATCAACAGAACTTTTCTGCGTGTCTCGTCCCGACAACAGAATGTTTATTTTTAAAGGTTTCTCTTTTTCTCCTTTCTGAAATGAGGTCTCTTACTGTATTATCCCAGCGAGCTTAACTCTTGGACTCGGGTTGCTCCCAAGAAAATGTTTCTTATTCATTTGTTTTTATAAATATTGGGCATCTTCTATGTACGAATCATAGTTTCTTGCAAGGAAGCCCCATAAATCAATCACACTGAAACCTACACTATAGTGGATAAAATAACCAATTGTATGCCTTTTACTTGAGCCTGTTTTGTTCTAAAATGAGTTGTATAATACTGAATTGTATAATCTGCAGCATAAACTTTATTAGTTAAACATTGCTGTAAGTTTTCAGGGACTCAAGTGAGTATCAGAATTGTAGGTAATGCTGCAACTTACGTATGTTACGTAAAGTTTTTCCATACAGGTCAGTTTTAATTTAGATTATGGACAGTGAAAAGGTAAGAAGCAGTAAGAGAGAACCCTGGAGCAATATGCTGAAGTGAGTCACGTGAATATAACTTTGGCTTGCTCACCCCGCTCCTCTGCAGGACCTTTTTCCTTTAGGGTTGTCCTTAATGGTAGCTGAGGCCCCAGATAGGAAAACCACAAATAAGGGGAGCCTACTAGATATAATTACTTCATTTTTCTAGGGCTTTCCTTAGGTTACCTAGTCTGTTTTGGTCAACTCAGTATTCTAGCTGAGACTGTGTGTCCAGAAGTCAGTGCTGTTTCTCCACTTAACTCTTGAGATAGAACCTCTCGTTGAGCTGGAGTGGCTGCTGAGCAAGTACCAGTGGCACTTTGGGATCTGCCGCTCCAGCTGTGGGCTGAGGGCAGACGTGACAGGTCCCTGGTTTTCCATGGCTGCTGGGTGCGGGAAACTTTACCTAGACTGAGCCCTTTCTTCCCAGCTGTTCTGTGCCTGGCGATGCAGCTACTGTGATGGGACCCTGGGTGAGAGGAGAGAAATGTAGCTTTTAGTTGGTCACTTTACCCTCTTGGGTGTCAGCACACATTGCTGTGGACTCAGTAGAAGTGTGGGCAGCCTTCAGCAGCGAGTGATACAGTTGCAGTCAGAAGGCGGGGCATGACAAGGTTTTAGAAGTGTGGTTGCAATTTGGAAATTAGGCAAAAAAGAGGAGATGGTGGATCAGCACTGGAGAGGATTTTGAAGCCATTCTTATCAGCCAAGTAGATCTTTAATAGTTCGTCAAATGGCCATCCTTTAGACTTGCCCTCAGCAGGATGATGCGTCATTTCTGTTTAGTGGGTGCTAAGGGGAAGCACATTACTATAAGCTTGTGCACAAACCCCAAAATGACAGAAAATAGCTTTGAAAATTTACCAGCAACTGAATACTTACGTAATCAGAATTGTATTTGACAAATGCTCAGTTTTCTTAAGGGTGCTGTCCGTAAGCTCCCCGCCACCCTCGGCCCAGCATCTCCTGCTGCCACCTGTGAATTCAGGTCTCACCTTCACCTTTTCCTGTTCCTGGCCTAATCATGCAGGCCCTGCCTCCGATGCTGTGAAAGGCCTGATTTTACTCAGAAGTGAGCCTTTTGATCCCCTTTTCAATTGGCCACTTGTATTGGGGCCATGAACAGCACATGCTTTTAGCTGCCTAATGGCTGAACTTTAAATTCCAAATGATGGTGGACAGAAAGCTAAGGTTCTGGTCCTGTTCAAGTGCAGTCCATGTGTTTAGATGGTGTACTCCTGGGAGGTTACAGTGCCTATAAAGAAAACAGTACCACTTAGTGCCCATTTTACTCTCCGTTATATACAGTGTTCTAATTTGGAAGGCACAAAAAAAAAATGCTAGCCTTGAGCTTGCAATCCTCCTGCCTCATCCTTCCAAGTAGCTGGTATTTTATAGGCCTGCACCTGACTTTAGACCATCATCTTCACAGCAGAAACGAGATAACATAGTAATGCTTGAATAGCACGACCTTAGCGTGGAGTAAGCCTCCATAATGCATGAGGGTAATCATGGCACCCTAGGCGACAACCAAATCTGGCCTGCCACCTGTTATACTGATTAATGAGTTTGTAAATTTTTGAAACTAGGCAGAGTGGTGTGCATTGATAATCCTAGCACTTGGAAAACTAAAGCAGGGAGTTTGTTCTGTACAGTGAGCTTCTAAGCCCTCCTAGATGACATGGTAGAACTATCTCAGAACAGAAGAGAACAATCTGTTTGTTGTCTTGAACCTGGGTCTTTCCTAAGCAACTCCATGGCAGAGGTCACAGATGTGGATCACTGCCCAGCTGTTAGTTCATTTTGGTTTTGTTGTTGTTGTTCTTTGAGGCAGGGTTTCTCTATGTAACTGTCCTGAAGCTGGAATTACAGGTGGCTGGTTGTTTGTTGTCTGCTGTGTGGATCCTGGAAATCAAACCCTGATTCTCTAGAAGAGCAGCCAGTTCTCTTAACTGCTGAACCATCACTCCAGTTTTACCCATCTCTACTAACCCCTCTTTTTGTTGAAATTACATTTATTGTGCGCGTGTGCACGCATATGCACACACTGTTCAGATATGGAGATCAGAGGACAGCTTGCAAGAGGTGGTTCTCTTTACCGTGTGAGTTTTGAGGTTTGAACAAGGTCATCGAGTGCCTTTGCCTGCTGAGTCATCTCACCTCCCAGTAGTGTGCCTGTTTATGTCGTCTAGATAAATGCAAACTTAGTTAAATACACGAATACTAGATCTGGAGGGATGCCTTTGAGCAGGTCCAATTTGTATTGTTCTCCTGTGATTTGTTAAGTCCCAATTGTCCATCTTGAAAAATGTTCAACATACTTCGTTTATTTGATGTGTGAAATGAGACACTTCCAAGTGAATGTAGTAGCAGTGTAGGGCTAATTGTTATCATTTAATTACAGGTTAGTATTAATAGGAATGGTCTCTCGGTATGTGTATATGGGGTTTAGTACTGATAACATTATATTGAAGGAAATTCCTTAATCCTGAACAAACGAGTGGTCACCTTAAATTGAGTTCCTTCTAACTTGATTGTAAAGGATATTATATATTTACTATAGAAAATCTGAGGATAAAGCAAAACAATAATAATTAATAGTTATACTAAAATAAATTAGGTAGTTATTATTTTTAAATATTAAAGTAAATTAGGTATTTAGTAATTACCCCATAACCAAAAGGAAAATCACTGTTGCTATTATGATTTAGTTCTTTCTGGTCTTTAGTTTACTTTATTTCTGGACTGGTTGCTGTTGCATTCATTTATTGGAATTATGTGATAAAGAGTTTTATGTCTTATTTTTGTTCTTAACATCCTATTCTCTTCTGACCATTTTCCGATGTGTTTCTTCCTTCAAGAAGGAAGTTGTGGATGTAAAGCAGAGAGTTCGGTGTTGGGTGGTTTCCCTTTTTCCACTGTCAGTACAGCCTCATGCACAAGTGCCTTTCACTGCAGCTAGGCTACTTTTGAATTTCACGTTTTTTGATAAATTATATAGTTCAGGTAGTTCATTTTTACTTTAAACGGGTATTGACCTTGACTTCACCATGACCTAAACCTGAGGAGAGCCTTGTACTTGTGATCCTCCTCTGTCTGCATCCCTGACGTGTGTGGGGCTGGGGCTCTGTGCATGCTGCCGATGAGCTATCCCAGCATTTTGAACATTTCCTACTGTGAATTGTTGGTCTGTAGCCCTGTATGTTTTGATAGCGTTCTCTGTTACTTTCGGTATTCTCTTTAGTAAGTCCACTTGAGCACAGCCTCTGCAATCTGTCGGACCTTGCGTGGCTCCCACTTTCTTACTTGTTCATGTACACTTTTAAAAGGGCATTGATGGGGGCACAAGAGGTGGCTCGGGAGTAAGAGCAGGCGCTGCTCTTGCAGCGGACCTGAATTTTGTTCCCGGTATCTAGGCCAGGCAGCTCATGACTGCTCATAACTACAGCTTGAGGGATTTGATGCCTTTCCCTCCTTCCATGTTTGCACACACATAAACGGAATTAAAAATAAGAAATAAGTATCTTTTAAATTGTGAATGTTCGTTTGTTAGTTTTACATTTAGGCTACAGTTTATTGCCATTGCTGACCTAGTTTGTTCAATTAGGTCAGCAGGCGTTTTGCGCGCCCTGTGGGTAAATAATCTATGATTCTGCCTCCGAACAGTTAAGTCTTAGACTAGTTGAACAAATAGATGTGTGGATAAATAATTAGGGTTCTGAGTAGTAAGTGCTGTAAAAAACATACATCTAGCAACATGTAATAAACATAGGACATCATTCTTTATAGAGCAGTACAGAGTTACAGCTTAAGTAGAATGGGTGTTAATTGCACTTGAAAGTTTGAACATTTCGCCAGTAAAATGGTCATTATATCAGCCAACCTTGAGAGCTTACTTAGGCCACTTCTGTAGACCCTCTGTGTGATATTGCACTTGTATAATATGTATACATGATGCATACAGATGGCTGTAGATACGCAGACAGTTTGCAAGTATGAATAAGGGCAGCAGTGACGTACTTGCCTGACCTGCCCAGTGCTCTGGGTTCTGTCCCCATAGACCATCAGCAAAAAGTGCTAATGTTTCGGGGACAAAAATAGGATAATATGACCCCAACTTTTGTGGAAAATACGCAGAGATAGATAGATTGATTGATAAGATAGATGGACAGACAACAGATGGAGCTACCTGAAACCATTGTCAGTGATTGCCTGTGACTATCAGGCTCATGAGTATTTTTCTTCATTTCTTTTCATTTTCCCTCCACAGTGCTCATTGCTTTGATGACCTGAAATACTCAATGACTCACACACAAGACCATTTCTCACTTAATTAAAAACAAATTGACCTTTTGGGACTATTTCATGAAGCTTTTCTCTCTCATCTTTCTGAGATAGCCCTTGAGATGGAATAAATTACTTGAACTGTTTAAACATTTGCATTCCTTCAAGAACATCAAAGCTAAATGTAGAAAGCAGAAACCCGAGTCTGTATTTTATATCTAGAGATTGTGACTCAAAATATCCTATTACAAAAGACTTCAGCTTGAAATTGAAATAAGTATTGTAATTGTCTAAGATGTTTTTAACCTCAGAACTTCCGGTCATGTGAATTCTTTTCTGGTTCTAGAGGAATCGAAGGAAAATGGAAAGACGAAAGGTGATGGGCAGCCAGGAGATCCCATCAAGCGCTCTGTGGCCAATGTTCTAGAAGAGACAGCTGTGAAGACGGAAAAGGAGGACGGAAAGGAGCTCGCGAAACTGCCCGTCGTTGTAAAGCACGAGAAACCTCTGCCAGAAGCAGAGGGGGCAAAGATCACCAGGGAGGAAAGCGATTCCTTCAAGGAGAATGTCAAACCCATTAAGGTAGAAGCGAAGGAATGCAGAGTGGACTCCAGGGATCTCAAGGGCAGCTCGGAGAGACTGGGCACACAGGAGCCCGAGCGAGTAGACTTTGGTGGCAGCATCCGATCTTCTCAGGACGTCCCAGAGAAATCTTCTGAGGAAACAGAGAAGCTTAGAAATGACCAGCAAGCCAAAATACCACTCAAAAAACGTGAAATTAAGCTGAGTGATGGTTTTGACAGACCTTTGTGTAAGTCAGCTACTCCAACAAAAGAAGTTTTGAAAGATGAAATAAAGCAAGAGGAAGAGACTTGTAAACGGCTCTCCGCCACCAGTGCTCTGAGTCACGAAGGGAGACAGCTAGTGAATGGGGAAATTAGCGACGACAAGCTAACTCCAGCTCTTAAGTCGGAACAGATGGAAACGCAGCTTTGTGAGACAAAGGAAGGTGGTTCTAGCATCCCCTCTAAGGACAGAAATGGTGCCGAGAGCGTCAATTCTGTCCCAGCAAGCTCAAAGATAAGTGAGCTTGAGAAAGAAGTCCCTTCAGGAAATGGTGTAGATAGCTCGGTATCTACCGTAGAGAGCCTCAGTCAGAAAGGAAGGTCAGAGGAGTCTGCGCCTCCGAACGTGGAAATGCCTCTTGAGCCTTTAGAGACAGCGACCCATCTCTCTTTAAAACCCGCGCCATCTGCCACTGAATCCTGCATGGCAAAAGTCGAAGAGAAGGCCACCAAAAGTAAGAATGAGAACCACACTCCAGGCATAGAATGCCCGGAAAAGGTGGAGAAGGCCAAAAAGACTGTTGCTGATAAAGAAAGGCTGAGTCCAATACCCGAAGAGGCTGTGAGGAGTCCTCGAGAATCAGAAAAGCCAGATCCTTGTGACGTGGCTGAAACTTCCCTCCCACCCGAGATGACTGGCCCCAAGGAGAAACTGGCCTCAGAAAAAAAAGAATGTCTAGAGAGAGGGTCAAGTGAAGGTCAATCCCCTGACAATTCAAGCCCAGAAATTCTAAAAGAGGATTCTGAGTCCAGGAAGGTAGAAGCGGCTAATCTGGACAACGTCCAGGCCTCTGGCGTGGAAGGTACTTCTGAGACCAGGAAGGTAGAAGCGGCTAGTCTGGACAATGTCCAGGCCTCTGAGACAAAGGGCTCTGCGCAAAAGAACAAATTCAAATATAAGTTAGTTCCTGAAGGAGACAGCACTGCTTCAGAAAACACCGAGATCACCTCTGAAAGGCAGAAGGAAGGCATCAAGTTGACAATTCGGATATCTAGTCGGAAGAAGAAGCCAGATTGTCCCCCACAAATTGTAGAATCTGAAAACAAGGAAGAGAAGGTGGGGAAGGAAGAAGAGAAAACAAGCATGGGGCGTACTTTAAGAAGGTCTCCAAGAATATCTAGACCCACAGCGAAAGTAGCCGAGATCAGAGATCAGAAAGCCGATAAGAAGAAAGGGGAAGGAGAAGATGGAGTGGAAGACGAGCCAGCAGCTTTGCAGAGAACAGACAAGAAGGATCACTTGAAAAAAGCCGAGAAGGATACAAGTTCTAAAGTGAGCAAGGTAAAACTTCAAGTTTTCAGGATAGAAAATATCAAAAGACTTTATTAGCCTCTGTTTGATGTTTGCGTGTGGGGGTCAGGGAGCAACTTGCAAGAATCTTCTCAACTTGCAAGAATCTTCTCAACTTGCACACTTCACAGGGGTCACATTTAGACCACCTGGCTTGACGGTGCTTTTACCCGCTGAGCCATCTCACTGGCTACCAAGTTTTCAGTTAGACATTCTTTTTGCATATGTAAGTGTGCGATGTATGTGTGAGTGCATGTGAAGGCGCATGTGTGTAAACACTGGGTGGCTTCCTCCATCCCTCTCCCCCTTTGGGTTCAACTAGGCTCACTCGGCAGCTTCAGCAGCCCCTCTGTCTCCATTCTGAGCTCTGGGCGCCAGAGCCGACTGTCATGTGGGTTCTGCACATCCAAACGCAGGTCTGCAGCCAGTGTGCCTGACATTCTACTGTGCCATCTCAAGAGCCTTGGGTTGGCAGTTTTAATTAGAAAACTAATGTGTATCTAATTGCTTATAGATTTGCGTTGAAATAGCCACTCCGAGACAACTAGTCCTGAACCTTGCCTTTTAGTAGTTCTCTCTTAGACTTCTTGTTCTGTGGGTACACTCTATAAGCTGTCCCACTACTCCTGAGTCGGTAGAGTGCTAAAATGAGCCCCCGTGTGTATCTAGTAATAGTGGGGTGTACATTGTTTCGTTTCCTATTTCCAAGTGTTCTCGTGTATGTTTATGAACATTCATAAAATTTTTAAAATAATTGGATCACACCTATTTGTTGTGCTGAGTTTCCCACTCCACAGTGATGTCTCTATTCTATGTCAGGAGTTACAGTCTACTTTATTTCCTAGTGGCCACATAGTGTTTGATAGTGTGGATATACCTCAGTTTATTTACTCACTCCCTTATTGATTGACATTTAGGTTGTTTCCCATTTTTCACTATTACAGGCAATGCTGCAGTGAAGATCCTTTTGGACAGAAGTGAGTATTCCTTTAGAATAGACTCCTAGAATTGGAACTACTGGGTCAACGGGCATGTGTACTATCAAATTGATAGTCACCGTCACACTGCCCTCCAGAAGCCCTTTTAGTGAGCCACCCGGTACCAGTTTTCCCCATTTTAACACAAGTTTTACAGGCAGGGAATTTCTTTTCTAAGACCTTCTTAATTTTAAGCAGACTTTAGTCCCTGGGAGTTTTCTGCTCCTTTTTTGATTTAAATGGCCAGGTTATTATCCATTGTCAGTCATACTTTGCTCCCTGAAATATGGAATTTTTAATTCTTTTGCAAACCTTTTTTCTTTTGTTGGAATTACTGTGTTCTTTCCTAGAGACCTGTAGCCTAGCAGTGAAGTAGGAGGAAAGACTGAAAGTAGGCGATAAATGGCGGAGCGTGTTTATCCGGGCCTTACATGCAGCCCTGACCTGCTTTGAAAGTTAGTTTGTGATATATAGGGTTATAGGTTTGTGTGTGCGTGTGCTTGTGTGTGTGTGTGTGTTTATGTGAGTGAGTGTTTTGTTTTGTTTTGTGGTTTTTTAAGACAGGGTTTCTCTGTGTAACAGCCTTGGCTGTCATAAAACTCTCTTTATATTGTCCAGGCTGGTATCAAACTTACAGAGATCCTTCTGCCTCTGCCTCCCAAGTGCTGGTATTAAAGAAGGGTACCACCATGCCCAGCTTTTAGAGTTTAAATTATTTTTTAAAAAAAAAAATAAGTCTGTCAGTATATCTTCCTGCTATTGATAGAGCCTTTAACTGTTCATGGCCTTTGACCCAGAATCCTGTTCAAGGAATTTATCCTAACCAGAGGTGGATGTGCATTAACATCTATGCGGCTGCATTGTGAAAGTGTAAAGATGGGAAACAACCACCCAGATGTGGGAATAAGATTATATAGCTACCTTTGGCATATCCATAAGACATAATGGTCATTATGTAATAGAATCCCATTTTAAGATCCCCCAAATACAGAAAAATATTAATGAAACATACCAGAACTTGTTATTAATAGACAGATCTGATGACAAGACTGTAACATTTTTCACTCTTTTCTTTCTGTATCAGCTAAATATTCTCCAAGGGACATGTAGTCTGAAAAAAATTCTTATGTCCAATTATGTCATCTTTTGATTTCTGTAAGGTAAAACCCAAAGGCCGAGTCCGCTGGACCGGTTCCCGGTCGCGTGGCAGGTGGAGATACTCCAGCAATGATGACAGTGACGGCTCTGACAGTGAGAAGTCCTCTGCGGCCGAGGAGGAGGAGGGGAAGGAGAGTGAGGAAGCCGTCCTTCCAGAGGATGATGAGCCCTGCAAGAAATGCGGCCTCCCGAACCACCCGGAACTCGTACGTACCTGCACCAGTGAGCTCGGCTATTTGGAGGGACCTACTGCCTCTATGTTTGATTGTGATTTGAATTTTGTTTTGTTTTTTGAAACAGGATCTCACTGTTAGCCCTGGCTAGCCCAGATCTCATTATGTTGCTAGTTAAGGTTAACCTTTGTCTTCCATTTCTATTCCTGTGATAAAGCACCGTGGCCTAGGAAGCATAACAAAGAAAGCTTGATTATGCTGTGGTTCAGAGGGTTAGAGTTAATGACGGCCGCGTGAGAGCCTGGCGATAGGAGGCTGGGGCAGCAGCCGCGAGCTCACGGCTTGATCCACAAGCAGGAGGCAGAGAGCACACTGCAGATAGCCTGAGTTTTTTGAAACCTCACAGCCTGCTCCCAGGAACATACTTTCTTGATCAAGACCATACTTTCTAATCTCCAAACAGCTACACCTGGGGACCAAGAGTTCAAGTGCTTGAGACTGGGGTTGAGGGGAGTGGGGAGAGCAAGCATCTCCTTCAGACCACCACAGCTACCATAATGACCAGGGCTGTGAAAGTTAAGGCTTCTGTGTTGAGGACGTTTGAAGATTTGATCTCTTGAAGATCTCTTTTCTGCCCTCTGACTCAGAGAATCAGCTAGACTGGTGTTCGCCAAACCATTTCCTACTTCATTTGTTCATTCATTCACTCACTGACATTTTTTTTTAAATATGTATTTATTTATTATGTATACAGCATTCTGCCTGTGTGTATGCCTGCAGGCCAGAAGAGGGCACCAGACCTCATTACAGATGGTTGTGAGCCACCATGTGGTTGCTGGGAATCGAACTCAGGATCTTTGGAAGAGCAGGCAACGCTCTTAACCACTGAGCCATCTCTCCAGCCCCTGACGTTTATTTTAACAATGGACAGAAGTAAGTGTAGCAAGCAAAAGTGACAGCAGAGAGAGCCATAGGATTTTCGTTTATCTAATTATAAGTACTGGGAGAGCCCAGTTCTGTTTGCTATTGTCAAGAGAATGACATTAGAAACTGAAGCTCTACAGTCTGCTGTGTTTCGTATGTCCTAGAAGCAGTAGCTGGGTGGTGGTGGCACACACTCGGGCGGGAGAGGCTGGCGGATCTCTGTGGTTTCTAATATTTTGCAGACTGTCAAAGTTACACACACACACACACACACACCTGTTGTCCCCAAGAATGAGAGTAGGGAAATGTAGTCAGGTACAGTACAGTCGAATAACCTTGGATTCAAGGTCTGAAAAACAACAGTGCTGTTGGGTAAAGGTCTGATGAGACCTACTGTGTTGGTGCTCAGTTTGAGTTTTGGCAGAGATGGGTAAGATTTTAGCTTTGTAACTGGTCACGCTGGCACACACCTCTAACCTCTAACATTTGGGGGCTGGAGCAGGTGGATTGAAACTTTGAGGCCAGTTTATATCAAGACTGCCTCTCAGGGAAAAAAAGAGTTATAGCCTTTAAGAAAGTTGAAGGACAGGCATCTGAGGATGCTGTAATATCCCTGTAGTCCACCTATAAATCTAAAAATGCTTTCAGGGAGATACTTTTTTAGTTAAATTATTACCAATAGCCTATGGCATGTTAAATAACTGCCGTCTAGACTTCCTTGCAGTGACACTAAAGGTGAAACTAGCTGGTAGGGATGTTCGTGTCTGAGCAGGATGAGCACGACGGCTCTGACCCTTCAAGTCCTTTCCTGTGCATCAGACGCTTCCTTAGCTGCATTTACAGAAAGAAGGTCTGTGTTTCTATGTGTAGGCAATTGAATGCATTTAAAATAGAAGTACTTTATAATTCTCTTCATGCTAGCATACTTTATGATACTTGAACTTTAAAATTCTGTTGTAAAGAATGTACGATTACCCCTATGGCAAACTAAAAATTGATTCCAGTTCAGAAAAAGGGCTTACTTTATTTCACTGATTTCTACATCATGAAATTTTCTTGGGTTGTCAGAGGGAATGCTTTTTAATTTTTAAATTCTTTTTGCTTTGTTTTGTTTCTGTTTTTGTGTGACAGGGTTTCTATGTGTAGCCCTGGCTGTTTTTGAACTTGCTTTATGGACCAGGCTGGCCTCTGACTCAGAGATCCACCTGCCTCTGCCTCCCTAGTGTTGAGATTAAAGGCGTGCGCCACCACCATCCAGTCGAGCTCAATGTAAAAAAATAAAAAATCATTTTCCACCCTTTTGTGTCATTTATTTCATTCTCTGTCTTTATGCAAACACCAAACGTTCATGGTAGTGTACTAAGAAGTACTGAAATGTCAGTCTTCACGAGGAGTGGTGTCATGGCTGTACAAACTCAGCACTGTGGAGGCTGAGACAGGATATCTATCACTGAGAGCTTGAGGCCATCCTGTGCTATGTGTACTGGCCTAACCTGCGCCATTAATATAGCGAGGATTGTTGAAAGAAAAGGAAGGAAGGAAGGAAGGAAGGAAGGAAGGAAGGAAGGAAGGAAGGAAGGAAGGAAGGAAGGAAGGAAAAGACCATTATTTTAACAAAATGCAGATTGGTTGATATTGCTGTGGTTTATTTCAGATTCTTCTGTGCGATTCCTGTGACAGTGGCTACCACACCGCCTGCCTCCGTCCTCCTCTGATGGTCATCCCTGATGGAGAATGGTTCTGCCCTCCTTGCCAGCATGTACGACCCCGCCTAATTCCGTCTCCAGCCTCAGTTTGATATTCAATACATTACTAATACTTTTTAGCAATCATAAATGCCTTCCTGTTCAAAGCAGTTGTTAGTGTCTGCCTTTTGTTTGGGTCTCTACCTTATATTCTTATCTTAGGCTTGCCTTCTGTCTTTCTATAAGACTTCTGGCTTTTGTAGAACCATCTGTTTTCTACTCAAATTTATAATAAATATAAATAACTCCAACTTTATGTGTGTGTGTGTATATGAATGAAAGTGAAATGAATGTTTCTGTAGTTTACCCATTTTTAAACTCTCACTTTTCATTATTGTATCTCTTTGTGGCCAGCACTGGAAGATACATCAGTCTGTTGTGTGTTTACAAAGTTTCCTGTAAAACCAGACAACAGCAGATCTGTTTGCTGCACCAGTTGTATACTTTGTTTTACAAGGCCAACTTTATTTTGCTTTCACCATAATGTCTTTATGCTGTTTCTGTAAAGTTACCTTGTCTTGCTTAGCATGGCTCAATCTGTGATTTTTTTTTTAATGCTCTGTTTTGATCCAGTTACCATGTAGCATTGTTTGTGTATTTTTATATTGGCATTATGCTTTGTTATATATAGTTCTTTCAAAATTATTTTGATAGCCTTTGTCAGTATAATCTTGTACTGAGCAGTAGTGAATGAAATGCTGTTCTGACAGTGAAGGCAGACCAGCACAGCAGATCAGCACAGCACGTGTCCCTTTGCTTTGTTCTCTGTGGAGCCGTGTTTGTTTGGCATGCTTTCATATTGAAGCGCTGTGCTCAGTATCTGTGAAGTGGGTCCTGACCACATTGTAAACAAAGCATTTTCAGTGTAGCCATTTTCAGCGCATAAGGCTTATTATTATTAAACTTATAAAAATAGTAAGGGCTGGAGAGGCGCCTCAATGGTTAAAAGCGTTGGCTGTTCTTCCAGAGGAACCTGGTTCAATTCCCAGCACCCACGTGGCAGCTCACAACTGTATGTATTTTCAATTCCTTGGAATCTGACACCTTCACACCAATGCTCATAAAATAAAGATAAAATAAATAATAATAATAAGCCTTAAGATTAATAATATTTTATGTGATGTATGGTTGTGTTGTTCAAAATAATATATGTGTGTGTATGTATTATGTATATATATATTTATTTTTCCTTTAGAAACTACTGTGTGAAAAATTAGAAGAACAGTTGCAAGATTTGGACGTTGCTTTAAAGAAGAAAGAGCGTGCTGAGCGAAGGTAAATTGATATATGTGTTAATGTTTTCCTTGGGAATTTGGCAGTAAAATTGTTGCAGTTGAGATGAACATAGCCATCTAAGTCAAAGACTGGCAGCCTGTAGCAAGTCAAGTCTGGTCTGCTGCTGCTTTGCATTGCTTCTAAGAATGGTTTTCATGCTCGTAAAAACATTGCTGTAGAATCATTTCGTGATGTACGGAAACACATGATATTTCCCGGCCGCCCAGCCCATAAATAGGCTTTACTACAACACAGTTTTGCTCATCTTTTGTCTGTTTATTAAGGCTGCTTTGGCACTACAGCAGTGTAATTGAGTAGCTCAGTAAGATCCAGTAACTCCCCACACGTGTCCTTTTACACACAAATTTGCCAACCCCCTTGTAGAGTATCAGAGTCTGCTGTGGAAAAGCATTGTCCCACATCTTGTGAAGGAAATGTACTAAAATATCATTGAACACTGGAAAATTATAAGATCCCGCTCAGAATTATTTACTCATTTTATCTTTGTCGGGGGATCATTTAATTACTGATAGTAAAACATACTGTTTGATTCTGTCCCTAGAGGGCAGTCTAAAACAGTTGAGGTTGCTTCTTTCAGATTTAGAATGAATCTCACTTTCCACCAGACAACACAGAGACGCAGTGGACTGAGAGAGAAAATGTTGTAATAAGGCCGCCCAGCCCAGAAATAACCACACAGATACGTTTTAATTAAATCACTGCTTGGGCCATTAGTTCTCGCTTAATTTAACCATCCTCATTATTTTATAGTAATGTTTATTACTGTAGACTTTTTCCCCCCCTCATGAAACAGGGTTTCTTGTGTGCCCTGGCTGTCCAGGGAACTCACTCTGTAGACCAGGCTGACCTCAAACTCACAGAGATCCACCTGCCTCTGCCTCCCATGTGCTTGGATTAAAGCTGTGCGCCACTACTGCCCAGCTATTGCCATAGACTTATAATTGTATACCACACTCAGAACATTTCCCAGGACATCTAATTTGCAAAGATCTAGTTTGTCTGATTTAGTCAGAGTTAGCTTTCCAAATCTAACCACCTTGTCAACTCATAGTTTGAAGTTTGTCTATTGTAGTTCAAAAGTACAGCCTTCATATAGGTAAGAAAGTTTGTGCTTTTCATCAGTACTATTTACAGTGATATTTTCATACTGGTTTTACTTATAGTAAATCTTATTTTGCGTCTTTGTTGTTTTTGGTTTTAAGGAAAGAACGCTTGGTGTATGTTGGTATCAGTATTGAAAACATCATTCCTCCACAAGTAAGTTTCAGAATTTTGTGTGTGACTGTTTTGCCTACTTGTGTAGTTTGTGACCTCATGTATGCCTAGTGCCCACAGAGGTCAGAAGAGGGGCCAGAGCCTCTGGAAACTGGAGTTAGGAATGGCTGTGAGCCACTGGTGGGTGCCAGGATTCTAGCCTGGGTCCTCTGAAGAGCATCTAGGGCTTCCCCACTGAGCCATGTTCAGTCCAGGACTTTTAGTGTTTTTAGAGGAGACGCTCTAGAGTTTCTAAAGTTTAACCCAGTTATATGCCATTTTAATATTTAACATGCCTGTTCTATTAAAGTACATGGAGAAGTAACTTCTCAAATTATTATTTATAAATAGATAACTCAATATGATTATCATATTCAAACCAAATTATAGCTCATTGCTTTGGGGTAATGTTCTATTGTTTCTTTTGTTAATGGAGCAATTTGTGATTAGCTTTATAATGTATGTGCATAAAATAGCTAAAGAATAGCTTGGGAATATTTTACTTTTAATTTGGTACCATTGAAACTTTAATTTTTATTATAATTTCATTTCTTTGAAGAACTACCATATTTGCATTCGTTAGTCTATAATTCAGCATACCTCATGAGTGAATGTACATGAAGTATAGTTTCCCACTTGACTTTGTTGTGGTTCTGTTACTGTTGTTGATTTTAGATGGAGTCTGTAGCCTGGCTAGCCTGGGACTCAGATCCACCGCCTCTTCCTCTTAGACGCTGATTTTGAAGGCTAGGATCAGATGTGTGAGCCACAACATCCAGCGGTTTCCAGATGAAGTTTTCTGTTCATGATTAAATCACAGCTTTAAGTAGCTTGCCAAGTTGTTCTTCTTCAGTCTAAATGAAATCATCCCATGAGTTCAGCATCTATATTTACTCTTAAGTTTTCTGTGTTTCAAATTTAATTATTGGTTAAAAGATCGAATTGGGCCGGGCACTGGTGGTGCAAGTCTTTAATCCCAGCACTTGGGAGGCAGAGGCAGGAGGATCTCTCTGAGTTTGAGGACAGCCTGATCTACAGAGCAAGTTCTAGGAATTCTTTTTTTGGGGTGGAAAAAAAACAAAAAACATTAAATTGGTAGAAAAATTTCATTCTGGTTATTTTAATAACAAATTGTTGTAAACTCAGAGAAATATAAGAATTTCAACACATAAATTTCAACAACTATTTGACTACCAATAGTTTTAATTTGTATTAGTTTTCCCGTGGTAGATAATCTCATAGTTTTTAGACCATGTGTGTTGCCTAGGTAGAATATTAAAGCTGCTCATTCCAAGGACTGTTCCTGTTACACCTTTGTATGTTTATTTTTAAAGGAGCCAGATTTTTCTGAAGACCAAGAAGAAAAGAAAAAAGATGCAAAAAAATGCAAAGCAAACTTACTAGAAAGGAGATCAACAAGAACAAGGAAATGTATAAGCTACAGGTATTAAATAAAAGAAAGTTGTTAAGAGTCCTTGATCCTCACGGCTTTTTCCCGTTAGACGAGTGGGTGGTTCTCCCAGCACGCTGGTTTGTAACTGATGTGTGTCATATGTCCATACACACGACACACACCCACGCAAGCACTTTTCCATATTGTTAGCCTGGCTAAGCCAGTTCACCCTATGGTCACATAAGCCCTAAACTAAGCTGCTGCTTTCTTATATAGCGATCTTAGGGATCATCTCTTGTTCCTTTTCTTTAAACCAGAGGAAATAGTCCTTTAAGCAAAAGTACATTTATCTAGTTGTAAATTTTGCCCACACGTATGTGAATTTCTACAACAAAGTTATTTTCAATAGTAATGATACCTGGCCTTTATGGAACAGTAATTTTGTCCAGATTACTTTACCACGACTTAAATGGTTAGAGATCAGTCTTTAGGCACAGCTCGCCCACCTGTAGGTGCTTGTTTCCCAGCTGCCCAGAACAACATAGACATTACAGCAATTAAAACACTGCTTGACCTGTTAGCACAGGCTTTTTATTAACTAACTCTTACATCTTAAATTAACCAATTCCTATTATTTTGTACTTTACCACAAGGCTTGTGGTTTACTGGAAGGTTCCAGGGCGACTGTCTCCTCGGCTCCACCTTCTTTTTCCTCTATCTCTGCTTGGAATTCCCACCTTGCTTTATTCTGCCCTGTCATAGGCCCAAGCAGCTTCTTTAGTATTAACCTGTAAAAGCAACACGTGTACAGAAGGACATCACATCAGGTTCTGTATAGTCTGTATCCCAGGAATGGCTTTTATGTTTATATGATTGAAGCAAAGCATTTTATGAGAACCATGCATAAGGAAAATTTCCGTGTCTGAAGTTTTGTCACATGGCCATCGTTATTTATTTGACATTTGTTTTACAGATGGCACAGTTCAGAAAGCTAAAGTTTACTATCTGTGGTGGGGTTGGCTGTCTAGCGAGTGTGAGTGTAGAGTGCCTTCCGCACACGCTGATGTGTCCTCCTGTGTGGAAATGCCACCAGCTGCATAGCTCTCAGAAAGCATGAATGATCCACAGATCCCGAGATCACAGTCCTGACAGACTGGGAGTTTGTGGGGACCTGGTTCTGACTTTTCCTGGGCACCTTCTCTGTGCTCTCGTGGTAGCTGTTCTCTAGGACAGATCTGATGTCTGCTTCTTTACCTATAGGGCCGTTCTCTTGCTTTAATTTCTCATGGCAGAAGAAGCCAAGGCACTCCTGGTTTCTCTTTTTTTCTTCCTGTTTAATCATATTCATGAGTGACCCATGCCATTGACCGTCACATATGAGTTGGGTGGGGACACCAACAGACTCTTGGGGCCACTTTATGTAGGTAGTCTTTGGAAATCAACACAGATACAGTCTGCAATCTGATTACTGTGTTCCTTTTAGGTTTGATGAGTTCGATGAAGCGATTGATGAAGCTATAGAAGATGATATCAAGGAGGCTGACGGAGGGGGTATGTTTCCCATGTATTCCTCTTCACGTGTTTCTCCCGGCAGATTACCCCTCCCCAGTGCTAACACTGAGTGTACTCAAGTGATTTGCTGACATGGTGCTGGTGCATTACATCAGAACTGATTACTAATTTTTGTATGATCTAATACAAAATTTTAAATTCCTTTATCAATCAGTTTATGTCTGGTTCTAATAAGAATACTCTGGAAGCTTTCCCATTGTCTTTGCAACAGCAAAGCCTCAAAAGTTACTCATTTATTTGCCTTCTCTACCCTTTCTTTGTTTCTTTTGTTTGTTTCTTTCTATTTTGTTTGATAAAGGATAGCTTTCTGTAGACCACACCAGTCTTTAGTTTACAGAGATCCTCCTGCCTCTGTCTCCCCAGTGCTGGGATTAAAGACCTGCGCCATGACCAGCCTTAATTGTCTTTAGAATAGCACTATAGAAAACTCATAAGGTTGTTAAAGTGTTATTTAGCCAGGTACTAGTGCTCTGATGTAGAACTTTCTGGTTTCTCTTGTTATTGTGAAAATTTCAGAATGGATCAATAAGCAGGTTTTTTTGGGGGGGGAGGGTTCAAGACAGGGTTTCTCTGTAACTTTGGAGCTGTCCCAGAACTAGCTCTTGTAGACCAGGCTGGCCTCGAACTCCCAGAGATCCGCCTGCCTCTGCCTCCCGAGTGCTGAGATTAAAGGCGTGCGCCACCACCGCCCAGCTAATAAGCAGATTTTTTTTTATAAAGAAACTGATTATAGCCTTTCAGAATTGCGTCTTTTTTTGTTTTGTGTCTTTTTGTTGATACTGTTTTGTTTTTTTGAGACAGGCTATCTCTGTAGCTTTAGGGTCTGTCCTAGAACTCTTTCTCTAGCCCAGGTTGGCCTCAAACTCAGAAATCCGCCTGCCTTTGCCTCCCGAGTGCTAAGATTAAAGGCGTACGCCACCAAGTCTGGCCAAAATTGGATCTTTTATTTACATCTTTATCAATTTTTTTCTGTCCTGACTCACGAAGATTCTTGAGCAAATGCTAACAGGTTTGTGGCTTCTTTTCCGAGTAAGGAGAGTGACGGCAGCTGGACAGCTTTGTGACTGCACCAGAAATCTCCCAGCTGCTTTCTTAAGAGATGGTCGTGCCAGGCACTGGTGGCTCATGCTTTTAATCCCAGCACTGCCTTGGAATGTGTGAACACACACACAACACAAATATAAAATGAAATCAAGAAAGAACTGATGAACTGTATGAGGGTCTAAACAGATGGCCCCAGGATAAAAACCCTTGTTCTTACAGAGGGCCTAGGTCAGGTGCCCAGTACCCACTTGTAACTCACAACCATGTTAACTCTAAGTCTAGGGAATTCAAATTTCTCTTCCGACCTTAGGTACCAGTCATGCATGTACTACACACACATACATGTGAGCAAAACACTCAGACAATAAAATAAAGAGTATTGGGCTAAGTAAGCTGATACAAATCTGCATATCAGGGGGACGAGGCACAAAGATCACAATTTCAAGACCAACCTGGGCTGCACAGAGAGGTTTTTTGTTTGTTTGTTTGTTTGTTTGTTTTTAACAGCCCTCCACCAAAAGGCAATGAAATAAAGGAAGGAAGGAGGCATCACTAAGTGATCTATCAAATCAGAATCTAGATCAGGACCTTCTGCACTGTGAATGTGTGTTTAGTAAGATGGGGGTGTTAATTCTTTGTGTAGACATTGTCAGCTGACGTTGTAAGCAGATAAACATGCAGTTACCTCTTCTCTCAGGGGTTGGCCGAGGAAAGGATATCTCCACCATCACAGGGCACCGTGGGAAAGACATCTCTACCATTTTGGATGAAGAACGAAAGGAGAACAAACGGCCTCAGCGAGCAGCTGCTGCCCGCAGGAAGAAACGCCGGCGACTTAATGATCTTGATAGTGATAGCAACCTCGATGAGGAAGAGAGTGAGGATGAATTCAAGATCAGTGACGGGTATGTGGCCAGCACCAAGTTCCGTTCCCTCTGTGCCAGCTGACACGGAGCCGGGTCCTGAGAGCTTTGGCTGTGCTAGGTTGTGGCTTTCAGTCTTTGTGTGCATGGGCAGTCTGGATTTTCAAGATATTTAAAGCAGATTTGAGAGTCCTCATTTTGATTCATTTTAGAATAAAATTAAAGCTATGTTTGTGATTGTTTAATATTTAAAATTGTATCTAACTTTGATTAACTATTATTGAAGTTTTATTTATTGACGTCTTTCTTTATACTACCTTCTCTTACTCAGTCCATCAGTGGTTTTTAATCAAGTGTGGGAAATTATAAGTAGTTACTGTCTTCTCTGCTCTGTAGAGGTTATAAGGGGCAGCTAATCCAGTGTTAGGGTTAGAATGCCTTCTCTACAGAGCGCGTCTGAACTGTACTGTAGTGGTTCTCCTTTTCGCTCCATCGTAGATGTAGTAGGAAGTGTATAAACCCCAGAAAAGGTGCCCTGCACTGCCTATAACATAGAGGAAAATTAGGGTACATCTGCGGTGGTGGGGAACCCTCACTTAAGAAGACATGTTAAGATGAATATTCTGAGCAGGCCCATGCGTTTAGAGAGTTTAGGGTGAGAGAAGTAAGCAACCTGAACAGAGAAGCTCCTGCCCAAGGTGGAGGAAAAGTTAGGAAACTTCCTGAGTAGAAAGAATATGGGGATAGAATAGACAATGCTATGGTGAAGCCACAACCAGAACATAAAAGAGAGATTATGGAGTGAGGTCTTTCTATTTCTCTTCTTTTGTCATGCATACAGATTTGAACTCTGTCCTAAAAATGTTTAAAAAAAGAAAGAAAGAAAGAAAAAAACACCCAAAGATTTGAGGTGTGAGGTGAAAGGAGATTCAGGATGCATACCAAGCGTCTGGTCTGGGTTATTGATGGGCGAAGGTTCTCAATACCTGATAGCTGAGCACCCAGTCCTGCCAGACTGACTTCAGTTCTTAGAAGCCATCTAAGACTGGAAGGACAGCACCTGGACAAGTTGTCGGCTGGCATCCGCGTGCATCACGAGTAACCTGTCCCTCCCCATAAGCAGTCAGCATTTTTATATTGAAAATGTATATCAGGCTGGCAGATAGACGAAGAGGGGCTTGGGAAGTAGTGTTGGATTTAAGATGCCTCCAAAGAGGCCAGTGAAAGAAGTCTATGTGTGAAATTTAGTTTCAGTTGGTCTTCACAGCTTCTACAAAGAGAACAGTAAGTGATAGGATATTTGTTTTATAGATGGGAGTTGACATAATTTTCCAAGTGTGCCTTTAAAATTACTTACTATTGCATGATTCATTACAGCTTGTGTTTAGAACTGTGGGAACTGGTTTTCACTTCTAACTGTGCCTTTACAAACAAGCCCTGAGTGCACCATTGTGACATGTCCGGGTTTTCCTGCACAGGTCTCAGGATGAGTTCATTGTGTCTGATGAAAATCCAGATGAAAGTGAAGAAGATCCGCCATCTAACGAGGACAGTGACATGGACTTCTGTGGCCGCAGACTGAGGCGGCATCCATCTCGGCCAATGCGGCAAAGCAGGCGCTTGCGGAGAAAGACCCCAAAGAAAAAGTACTCTGACGATGACGAAGAGGAGGAGGAGGAGTCCGAGGAGAACAGTAGAGACTCCGGTAAAATGCCTTTTGTTGTAGCGAGCAGCTCCATTGCTCTGTGACTTACGCAGTTGCAGTTACGTGGCGTGGCGTTGGAATTGTCCTTAGCTGTGACTAGGGCCTCCTGATGAGACGCTGGAGTCCTTTTCTGATGACTTGCTTGTCACTTTTTTTTTTCACCCAGAGCACATCTGAGAAAATTCATGTCAGTTAATGTGTTACCGTCATATCAGTTCTTAGAATGTTAATGATAAATCCTTCTGGTACTAAGTATTTTTAAATATTTATTTATTTATTATGTGTACAATATTCTGTCTGTGTGTATATCTGCAGGCCAGAAGAGGGCACCAGACCTCATTACAGATGGTTGTGAGCCACCATGTGGTTGCTGGGAATTGAACTCAGGACCTTTGGAAGAGCAGGCAATGCTCTTAACCACTGAGCCATCTCTCCAGCCCCGGTACTAAGTATTTTTGAGAATACTTTGGGGCCTGTCCTGGCACTCTGGAGACCAGGCTGGCCTCAAACTCACAGAGATCCGCTTGTCTCTGCCTCCCGAGTTCTGGGATTAAAGGCGTGCCCCACCACCACCCAGCATACCAGGGCTTCTTAAACATTCTGCTTGCAAAACTTTTATTCCTGAGATGCCTTTACTCAACTTCTAGTACTTACGTATGTGAAACAGATAAAGTGAGTCAAACATTGACTAAATAAATCTTTTCTTTTTAGTGATTTTTCTTTGCTTTGTTGTGTCTGTGAAAGGGTGTCTAATCTCCTGGGACTGGAGGTACAGACAGTTGTGAGCTGCTGTGTAGGTGCTATGAATTGAATCTGGGTTTTCTGGAAGAACAGCCAGTGCCTTAAACCACTGAGTCATCTATCTCTCCAGTCCCAAGTAAATGTATTTTTAAACCAGGTGGTTGTGGTGTACATCTTTAATCCCAGAACTCAGGACGCAGAGGCAGGCAGATCACTGAGTTTCAGGCTAGCCTGGTCTACAGAGCGAGTTCCAGTACAGCCAGCACTATACAGCTAAACCCTGTCTTGAAAAACAAAAAAAACTAAAAAATGTATTTTCAAAGATTCTTTTGGTTTGGACTTGGTGGACCATGCCTATAATCCCAGTTCTCAGGAGGTCAAGGCAGGCAGATCATTGTACATTCAGGGCCAGCCTGGTCTGTATAACGAGTTTCAGGCCAGCCAGGGGTACATAGTGAGACCCTGTTGTTAAACAATTAAAAAAAAAAAAAAACTTCTGACCAAAAACATTGTTCAGTGAGTGTCAGGTGCATATTCCTGAGCCTGACAGCTTTGTGTTTGATCTCCAGGACCCTTACAGCAGAAGGAAAGAGCCAATTTTCTTATGCTGTCCTCTGACTTACGCATGTACGCATGAACAGGGAGAGACAGAGAGAGAATAAATAAATGGGGGAAAGTTTAATGAAAGTTTTTTTTTTTGGTTTTTCGAGACAGGGTTTCTCTGTGGTTTTGGAGCCTGTCCTGGAACTAGCTAGCTCTTGTAGACCAGGCTGGTCTCGAACTCACAGAGATCCACCTGCCTCTGCCTCCCGAATGCTGGGATTAAAGGCGTGCACCACCACCGCCCGGCTAATGAAAGTTATTTTGGAAACCTAATTTTGCATGCTGTTGATAACAGATGTGCTTAGCTCTATGTGAGAAAGCCTGTCTGGATCCGGTGATGCTGTGCATCAGAGACATCTTCCCTGCCAGCCGAGAGTGCTGCCTCTCAGTGCAGACGGGAGGAAGTGTCTTTGAGCTGGTTTTAAAAACTAGAAGTTCTGTTCTAATTCACTCCAAAAGTCATTTAAATATTTTTGTTATAAAACTCAATTTAGCCGGGCGGTGGTGGCGCACGCCTTTAATCCCAGCACTCGGGAGGCAGAGGCAGGCGGATCTCTGTGAGTTCGAGACCAGCCTGGTCTACAGAGCTAGTTCCAGGACAGGCTCCAAAGCCACAGAGAAACCCTGTCTCGAAAAACCAAAAAATAAAAATAAAATAAAAAATAAAATAAAAAAAATAAAATAAAACTCAATTTAGAATTCAGTCAGCATTTTTTAAAATCAAAACATCCTAACAATGCAATCCAAAAACTAATTTAGTAATTACAAACTGAGGAATGATAATAGGGAAATATTAAAAAACATGTTTGCTGTGATTAAACCATTACATTTTTGAATATGTTTTTTCCCTTTGAGAATTTCATAATACAAGCATAAAATGTACTTTGATTATATTAACTCTTTCACTTCTCCCCAGCTCCCCCCAGACCCACCCTCTCCCCTCTTCCAACCATATGGTATGCCTTTTTCTTTTATTTATTTTTTAAGTCTACCAAATCCAATCTGTGTTGGCTCGTGAACTTGTGAGTTTCAGACCATCCATTGGAACATGCCTATCTGGGGCCACACCTTAACACAGATGTGATTCTGTTTCCCCCAGAAGCCATCAGTCCCTCTTGAGTCCTTCAGCTCGTGAGCCCTTGCCTCCTGCATGCTCGAATGTTTAGCCTTGATAGTGTGCAGAGATCCCTAGCTCTGAGTTTAAACGCACTGTCCTTTTCCTGTCCAGAGACCAGTGTGGCTCCCGTCCCCACCTCTGTCTCCTACAGTCTTCCCATCCCTCTGCTGTGGTGGTCTCTGAGCCTTGTAGGAGGTGGGTGTCATGGAGACGTCCTGCTGTGGCTAGGCATGCCAGCTTACTCTCTGCACTCTGACTCACTGGTTGTTGTCAGTGGAGTGCGATTGTAGAGTGTTACAGAATAGGAGTTTACAGCTTTCCTCTTTCTCACTGCTGGGGACGAAGCTATGGTAGTGTGCACCTGTAGTCCCTGTTCCCAGAAAGTGCTGCGCAGAGGAGCAGAAGTTCGAGGCCAGCCTGGGCTGAGAAAATCCACAAGTGTACATTTGTGATATTTGGTAAATTAATTTTTATTGAAAAGGAAATAAAATTTATAAAACTTATTCAACAAAAATATTTACAACTGCGCTCAATTAACTTTATGATTTTATAGCCTGAACCTGTTAAACTACCAATGGATTTAAATTTTGTTCTTCTTTGTTCTCCTTCTTTTTCTCCCCTCTAAACAGAAAGTGACTTTAGCGATGACTTTAGTGATGATTTTGTAGAAACCCGGCGAAGACGATCAAGAAGGAACCAGAAAAGACAGATTAACTACAAAGAAGATTCAGAAAGTGACGGTTCCCAGAAAAGTATACGACGTGGTAAAGAAATCAGGCGTGTCCACAAGCGCAGGCTCTCCAGCTCAGAGAGTGAAGGTGAGCAGGAGGGTTTCGCCGTGTAGCCCTAGGTGTCCTGAACTCACTCTGTAGACCAGGCTGGCCTGGAACTCCAGAGATCAGATCCACCTGCCTCTGCCTCCCGAGTGCTGGGATTCAAGGCATGCATCACCACCTGGCCTTTATTTAATTTTAATTAATTTAAAGGAGCCACATGACTAGTATCTGCTATATTACGTGAATAGACCATTGTATGGATTAGGGATATATTATGTGTGAGATGGGAAGTATTTTGAACTTTTTGAGCAGTGGAGTCATACAATCTCAATATGGGTTCAGTAAATTGAAGAAGATGAACAAGGCAGTAGCTTGGGGAATTGTGGTCCAGGGATGAGATGATGCTGGGTGGAGCTAGGTCCACAGCTGTAAGAGGAAAAGGTATCAAATTATGGATAGTTCTGTTTTTTAAGATTGACTTTTCGTTATTTTGTGTGTGTGTGTGTGTGCACGCGTATATATACTAAATACATGCCTACTGCCTGTGGACACCAAATGGAGTCAGATTCCCTGGAACTGGAATTACATGTGGTTGTCAGTTAGAGCTGGGAACTAAACCCGGATGCTCAGCAAGAACAGCAAGAGGTCTTGATTGCTGGACCACTCTTCCAGCTTTCCAAGGATAGGTTTCGATGGTGAACTCAAATAAATCAAGAACTAAGCAGCTTTAAGAACAAAACTGCTGTAAGGCCTTTGGGAGTTCTTTTGTTTGCATTGAACTGAAGAGGCTGTTTTAGATATCTAAGCATACGTGTTGAAGAGGCATTTGACTAATCTGTAATTCAGCAGTTGCCTAAAACAAGAGCCTCCTCAGCTTGTAGGTGTGTGTGTAGGGACGAGACTGGCCTCGAATTTACAGAGATCCACCTGCCTCTGCCTCCCGAGTGCTGGGATTAACGGCATTTGTGCCACCACCGCCCAGCCACAGTAGATCTTATTGAGCATTGTTGCAGTTGGCGGTGGGAGTTGGATATCTATCAGTCCGTTTATTGCAGAGCATGGTGGGAAAGATAGGCGTGCTTAAGTGTGTTTATGGTTGTGTCAACAGCTTAAATATTGTTTATTCTAGAGAGCTATATGACCAAGAACTCTGAAGACGATGAGGTCACGAAAGCGCCTAAGCGATCTGTTCGGAAACGGGGCCGAAGCACGGATGAGTACTCAGACGTAGATGAGGATGATGAAGAGGAAGGCAAACCATCCCGCAAGCGGCTCCACCGCATTGAGACGGACGAGGAGAGCTGTGACAATGCTCGTGGAGATGCAGAGCAGCCTCCCCATGACAGCCAGCCCAGGGCCCTGCCCTCAGAGCAGGAGAGCAGCAAGAAGCCCTATCGGATAGAGAGCGACGAGGAAGAGGACTTTGAGAACGTGGGCAAAGTAGGGAGCCCATTGGACTACAGCCTAGTGGACTTGCCTTCCACCAACGGACAGAGCCCGGGCAAAGCCATTGAGAACTTGATGAGCAAGCCAACTGAAAAGTCCCAGACCCCCAAGGACAGCGGCACGGCCAGTGCGAATCAAGCCCCCAATGGGACAAGTGGTGGACAGGAGGTGGGGGCCCCAGAGGAGGACGAAGATGAGCTTTTGCGAGTGACTGACCTTGTTGATTATGTGTGTAACAGTGAACAGTTATAAGACTTCTTTCCATTTTTGTGCTAATTTATTCCACGGTAGCTCTCACACCAGCGGGCCAGTTAGTAAAAGCTGTTTAATTTTCCTAGAAAACGCCACTACAGAACGACTTTTTACAAGAGAAATTTCAACAAATCCTGAAGTCTTTCTGTGAAGTGACCAGTTTTGAACTTTGAAGATTAATAATTGCTGTAAATTCCTTTTGATTTTCATTTTCCAAGTTCATGGTCCTTGGTAATTTCATTCATGGGAAAAAAATCTTATTATAATAACAACAAAGATTTGTATATTTTTGACTTTATATTTCCTGAGCTCTCCTGACTTTGTGAAAAGTGTGGATACGAATGCATTCCGAATCTGTGAGGGCCCAAAGCAGAACTTAGGGCGGGAGAAGCACCTGTGCTCTAGCTTTTCATATTAAATATATATTATATTTAACACTCATGGCATAGATGGTGATTAACAAACTGTTTCAAGGTCAGTCTACTGTTGCAGTTTGAGAATTGTAGATACAACATCGTACATACGTCATTTAGTAGTAGCCTTCGTGAAACCAGTTTGTTTGCTCTTGGAGTAACCACGCATTAATAAAGAAGAAACCATGGAAGTACATTCTAACAACACTTTACCCAAGTTTCTGTTACAGTAGAGTTTCTTGTTTAAAAGAAAATCAGACACACAAAATCATCTGGAAAGCATCTGTATAGGAAATGGTATAACGATGCCACGGCAACCAGATCATGCTAGCAGCGAGTCTGCAGTAGCTCGTGTGCACCGTGTCGGGTGGGGAGCTGGCACAGAGTGAGTGTGGGCTTTCCTACTGTGCGGGTACGCTGTAGTCGTGTTAGCTCTCCCGGCCATGTGGTGTTAACTAGCTGAGATGTGATTTGAATATGATCATCTAAACCTAGCCTATGTGGAGATGCTAAGCTGACAGTGGTCTGTTAGCACATCTGAAGATCCAGAAGGGATTTTCAGGTGAACTCTCACTGGTCTGTTCTTACCCTTTAGTATCTACTTCAAATTGAAGTCTACAAACAAAGCAGTTCCTTTGGGAGGTTTTTAGTTTTGAGTTTAAGCATGTGGTATGTGTGTGTATGTATGTGTGTGTGTGTGTGTTGGAATGTTCTGTCTGCCTGGATACATTAGCAGGACTTGAATGTAGTTCTGGCATTTGGCCATTCTGTACGTCTATTAAAATCCATTGATAGTCACACAACCAACAGAACTGCGAGCCTCTGGTTTGCTTCCGTTCAAACCTCTCCACACTCTAAGGATTCGCCCTTTGCTTCAGGAATCGGTGGTTTCTGATGAGCTAACGGGTCATGGCTGGCACTAAAATGGGAACCTGATCTTAGTTTCGGGCACAGCCCTAAGCCCATATAGCTGTAGCATTTGTGATTCTTCCCGCCTGGCACGGCCGAAGCCTTCAGCATTGCTTCGGTGTGTGCCTTTGCCCAGGATCCAGGTTCTCTGTTCCAGTGTTGAGTGTTGCCGGCAATAGACGACCGTATCTGCTGCTGGCCCAGGGAACGTCTTCTTTTCCGATTAAGCATTATATGTAATAGCCAGTGTACAGTAGACCACTTCTTTTTCATCACTAAGAGCTGCTATTAGACTTGCATCATAAAGACCTCTCTGGAAACTTTGTGCTCCTACTTTCTGTTCCTCGACAGATACTGCCCTTAAATCTTGGCCTTTAAAGTTTAGTGTTGATTTTATTTTTTCCGTTACTGGATTTCTGTTTCACTTTAGTTCCGGAGAACTTGACCGATAATATTTTTGCTTTGATTCTAGTGATGTACTTGTATTTGCGTAACAATGAAACAATGAAAGCAGCTTAAAGAAAACCCAAGGATGCAGCTGCTGCTACAGGACCAACTGTGGTTCTTTTTACCGTGCAACCCTTTTGTGCTGGGAGGACGGGTGGGCTGACATTCGCAGGAAGTAAAGGACCGGAGGGAGCCACACTCGCTTTTAGCTGTTGTTTGAAAACCAGCCAAGTAAACCCTTAACTGTCTAGAACAGACAGAAGAACTCCTACTTGAGCATGGTAAGTGGTTCCTTTCCCCCAGTCTCAGAAGGTCTCAGCCCTGCCACCAGAGAGAGCCACCCTGGTGTAGCAGCTCTCCCTGTGCCTGTCTCCAGCTCTGCACATACCAGCTCTTGCATCCACCTATCAATTCTCATTGTTTATACGGACGATTAGAAGCCGCAGACAGTAGCTAATGCAGCAGGAGCGGAATGTGAAGTAACTTCTGTCACGGAAAACCCACAGTGATTTTCACAGTAAAGACTCAGTTTCCCACTTAGCAAATGTCCCATTGGCGGGTTCAGAACCACTGTGTGCTACCTGATCCTCACTAAACTTGAGTGTCTCCCTTCTAACCTTACATTCTCACTAACCAACTGGCTGTCAGTAGTAATCCGGGTAGCTAATCCATACTAATTCTTAGTATCCAGAGAGTTCTGCTGCTTGACTTTTTTTATTGTTTCTATTCATGTTGGAGATCGAATCCAGGTCCTCATGCGTGCTGGGTAGAACTCCTGCCGTGTTTAGTGTTTAAGACTCTGTCCCTCAGAGTCTGTTATCTCTCAGAAATACTCACTTGAAAGATGCTCCCAGTGAGGTTTCTGTTGCTGCTGTCAAAATAAGTGTGTATCAAAAAATCCCAGTACAGCCATTGAGAATTGGAGGATGAAAAGGCAAGCAGTAAGTCGGGTCTTAAGGAAGTCAGGTCACTATCTTCAATCCTTGATAGATGCAGGTTCTCAACTGATCTGTAGAATGTCCCCTTTAGTAACACCAGTCACTCCCTGGTACCTTTTGAAATATTAGCATTAAGCTTGTCTCAGACTCTTAGTCTACAGCATAGGCGTCATGGGAAGATACAGTAGTATTCAGAGGGTTTACTTTGCCATAAAGTTTGAAGACTCGCCAGATTTGAAACAGCGTAGGAAAAGGACTCAGACTGTACTGGTGTGATGGCAAGTTGGTGTTTATTGTTACTGCAAAGTGATGCTTCCAACAGAACGCATAGCACAGTGAGGCTTCCTGCATCGTTGTCCAGCTTGTAAAGGTTGCAGATTCGGAGGATAAAGAAGAGTTTCATTAAGAATGAACTCGTGTTTACTGGTAACTTATTTTTTAAAAAGTGATCTGCCAAAGAACCAAGAACTTCAGATACTAATGGATGGCATTGTTGTGGGGGGGAAGATTGCTAACAATGTTATTCTCTATTCACTTTCTAGTGGCTAGGACCTATCCTATATCACAGACATTTAGGCAGAGTACATATACTAAGGAGAATGTGGACACTTGTTTAATTTGAGAGTGGGAAGGATGGAGAATGTGCTGGTAATTTTGAGTGGGAAGGATGGAGTTCCTGTCAGCCTTATTTGTAGGCAGAGGTGCTAGCCACTGCTAACTGTTCTCTCCGGAGACAAAACAAATCTTAACATTCAGATAATGCTGTGACTCCACGGCCCACTGCCAGCCAAGCCGCTGGTCTCTGTTCAGGATAGTGTGCCCGCTTTAGAACAGGTGTTCAAACCAAGAGTTTTCTTAAGGGGAAATGTGTTTACACACAACTTCCTGGATGACTACTAGAATACTGAACTCATCGTAAACTTGCTTATAAGATATATAAGGTAAGGGCTGGGGAGATGGCTCAGTGGTTAAGAGCATTGCCTGCTCTTCCAAAGGTCCTGAGTTCAATTCCCAGCAACCACATGGTGGCTCACAACCATCTCTAATGAGGTCTGGTGCCCTCTTCTGGCCTGCAGACATACACACAGACAGAATATTGTATGCATAATAAATAAATATTTAAAAAAAGATATATAAGGTAAATAGTTGTGACAAAATTATGAACATGATTCAGTTATAGAAAGTTTAGAGAAATAGTTTTTCTTGTTGGTTTGGCATTCTCAGAATATATTTCTGGTTCTCATGAGAGTCAGAGAATGCCAAGACCACGTGTGTGCTGTAATCTACATAGTCCTTGTCTGTGTTCATATGGTCCATTATTGAACTCTCAGAATAAATCCATTCCCGTTTTATCCTCCATTCCCGTTGTAAACCGTGGAGGTGGCAAGCTAACTGCCGGTGTATGTTCTCACTGTTTGTCCCCGATCCTGAAGGAAGAGGCATTTGCTTTCAGTGGCTTTTGTTTTATTTTATTTTTATTTTTTGTTTTTTTGAGACAGGGTTTCTCTGTGTAGCCCTGGCTGTCCTGGAACTCACTTTGTTGACCAGGCTGACCTCTGACTCACAGAGATCCACCTGCTTCTGCCTCCTGAGTGCTGGGATTAAAGTCGTGCACCACCACCACCCAGCTTTGGTTTTTAAACTTTGTTATGTCTCCACTTAATTTTCAAAATATTTCAATCCAACTTAAATGAGTTAACACCTTTGAGTGCCAACGTTTGCTAGGTACCTGGCTGCATATCGCTGAGGATAACCTGTCCCCATGTAACTGTCGTAAGCCAAGAAAAGGTGGACCTGGTCTGGAAGCGTCGGATCATGCGCGCAGCACCTGCTGCTCACACCAACCCTCTCACACGTTGCTTAGAATGGTTCCCTTGGCATTTCCGCCCCTCAGGCCATGTCCACACCTCCCTGCCCCGTTTCGCACGTGTGCCACTTTGCTGGGGAGACACTGTTCTGGAACATTCACTGCGCTCTTTTCAGTTCAAAGTGTTTTTATCTTGCTGTTTTAGATGTCTGTCCTATACACAATATATGCGAAAGAACATATCAAATTACCAGAAGAATGGGGATTTACTAAGTTCTAGACATTTTGAATGAGGAAAAAAAAATAAGGAACTGTATTTGTGGGTTTGTTTTCTTTTTCTGCCAAACTGGTACAAGCTAGAAAATGTGCAGAGGACTGAATAGCCTGCCTTGTTCTTTTTGCCACTGGATGATTTACATTAAGAACGTGCTGGTTTAACTCTGTTTTCTTGACTTTCATCAGTTTCAGGAGTCTGACTTAAGTGTTTGGGGTTTGTTGATGTGTATTTATTGCGTCCTGGTCTTAGGCCAGGGGGCTGCATGTTGTGTTTGTGGACGGCCAGAACACAAGTCATTGTGGGACTTAACGGCTCGAGATCTTCTAAATCATTTAACTTATTTTGTACGTTGCAAAAAAAGAAGAAAAAGTTTATTTTGCTTGAGAGTCACATTTTTTTATAACTGTACAGCTTTTAAGGGACGGGAGGTGGGAAATACCCTAAAATAGGATGTAGATTTTTACAGTTGTGTTTATGCTAGAACATCTACAGGAACATTATGTAATTAAACCTCAAATTGTTTAACACCTGTGCTGTGGTCTTTCTCGTTCTGTTGCCCGTTAGCAGAGTTGGTGCATGTCAATCGTGTACTGCTGTATGGACAACCCTTGAAAAGAGAGTAAAACCTTCCAAAGCCTCCATCCCACTGCATGAGTATACCCCGGCCACCCCTGTGTATGCGCGAACACACGCAGTTTACATTAATGTGAGTGGATCTGCAGGATCTGTACAGCTGCAACACCCCAAGCCTGGCAATCGGCGGCATTCTTTCCGTGCATGGCTTCGTGCTGCTTGTCTAGGGTATTGTTGGCGTTGGTGTGTTTTGTTCTTGATCGTAGTGTGTGGGTTCCTTGCCTAAAACTCCCATGGGGTTCCATGTGCACTTTAAGGGATGGACTACGTTGAGATGGAGGTGGGAGTGGGGGCAGGGCTAGGAAAGAAGGAAAAACTTGAACTGTTTCACCATTCTGTAGACTTAGCCAACTTGCTGAGACTTGGCAGGAAGGGACACCGCGTTCAGCTTTTCAGTCCCCCTTAGTTGGTAATTTTGGTCTCTAACTTGCGCTGGCAGTCGTCATGGTACCTTCCACCATGCTGCCGCCACACCTGTTACCATTCTAATTTACTCCCTGTAGAGCATTAACTTTTGTTTGTTTTCAAGACAGGATTTCTCTGTAGCTTTGAACTCTGTCCTGGAACTCTCTCTGTAGACCAGCCTGACCTCAAACTCACAGAGATCCGCCTGCCTCTGCCTCCCGAGTGCTGGGATTAAAGGTGTGCGCCAGCACTGCCTGGCCCATAACCATTCCTATAAGGAATTAAACCCATCTCAATGTGTCATGATTTCTAAGTAACCTTCACCTGTTGTCAACTAATTTGGGAAATAATTTTCTTTGCTCTCTTCACCCATTTGGAAACTTAGGGACTATGAAATTCAATGTGAAGAGAACACATTCGAGATAAGAGTTTGTAAATTGTCTTACTTTTGAATCTTGCTTTATTTTATAAAGTAGTAACTAAGTTCCAGGAAGCATCCAATCAGAACGTGTCTTGGATTTTCAGATGTGCTTTCATAAAATACTTTATTTTCCCTATGTATAAAATAAAAATAATTGGAGCGGTTCTCAAAATGCTTTTTTTCCATGAGAGCTGAAGCAGAAGCTCCAAGATTGGCACGAGACCAA
>JABTXL010000611.1:2173538-2250953 GCA_025134845.1 Neodon shergylaensis | reverse complement strand
GCCATACTGTTAGACATGGTTTACATGTGATACACGTGGGCCATACTGTTAGACATGGTTTACATGGTGGTGCTGAGTTCGAGGATAGACTTTAGTGTCCTTTATTAAACTATGGTTTGGAACACTCTGCTGTCGTTGTTCCTGCCTAAAGGAGGTCTTGGTGCTCCGGATGTTTATTTTCGTTTAGTTGTCTGGGTTTTCTTGTTTTTTCTTTGTTTTGTTTTTGTTATTTTGGACGGGGGCCTTATTATGTAGCCCTGACTGACCCGTTATGTAGACCAAGCTGGCTTTGAACTCACAAAGATCTGCCTGCCTCTGCCCTCCAAATGCTAGGTTTAAAGGTGTGTGTCACTCACTACCTTATTTTGAGGCCTGGAATTTGTCAAGTGGCTCAAGTTAGCCTTGCACTCAGCAGCAGTGTGCTCCATCAGCCTCCAGGGAGCTCATATCACAGCTGTGACCTGTGGTCAGCTGGTCAGAGATGTAGAGAAAGTGAGGTGAAGCTGGTGTGGGCACAGGCTTGTAATCCCCACACCTGGAGTGTGGCAAAGCAGGAGGAGGGTCTAGAGTTAGGACTGTGGCTGGGCAGGGGGAGCAGGCCTTATCCCAGCGCTGGAGGCAGAGGCAGAGACAGGCGACCGAGACAGCGAGGGCTAGAGAGAGAGAGAGACACCCTGTCTCCCAGGGAATAGAAGGTTCATGGCCAACCTGGGCAATTGAGGTCAGCATGAGCTAAACATCAAAGCCCTGCTCCCGAAACAAGAGGGAATGGGGAAGCCAGGAGGGAAGGAGAGGATACAGGATATGTATGTGTTCTGCTGTTCTGTAGAGGGGTGTCTCCATCCCTCTAACTTCTGTGTTTTAAAATTTTATTAGTATATAGTAGTTGTATAAAAATTCCCTTTTAAAGTATCAATTTTGACATGGTTTACATGGCATACGACTTTTTCATTTCATTCATAGAAGTTGATAGTTTTTATTGCACACTCATATCCGCACTCATTTTAGAACATTTTTTGTTGCTGTCGTTCCCACCCCCCCAAAATATAAAAAAAACAGTACTCATTGGTAGTCACTCCCTGTTTCCTTTCAGCCCTGCAAATGTTTTTGTGGCTTCTTTGGGATCTTGCCCCTGCCAAGGTCTTCTCCCTGCTTCTCTGCTAAGATTGTACAATTCATAGTGGAAGAGAGGCTGCCAAGAAAAATTAGGCATTACCTGTCAGAATTCAACATAGTGGCTTTGATCATTGTTTCCTTTCTTATACCGATAAAATACTTGTGCCCTTTTAAGGAGAAAGTATTTCGTGGCTTTTTTTTTCCGTTTGTTTTTTAAGGTGTTATTTTATTTTCATGGTATCTTGCCTGCATGTTTGTCTGTGTGTCACTTGTATCCCTGGTGCACACAGAGGCCAGGAGAGTGTTTCAGGTCTGCAGCTGGATTACAGATCATTGTGAGCTCGGAATCGAACCTGGGTCTTCTGGAAGTGCTCTTCACCCACTGAGCGGTGTCTCCAGCCCCCTAGCTTTTCCGTTAAGCTGGTAATACATGGGAACTTTTACCTTGTCTACTAAGGTAGTAATTAATTTTTTGAGTTGTGATTGTAATCATGTCTGTTTTGTGTTCATCATGTATCCCCAGTTCCTGTGCATGCCCGCCTATGGAGGGCTGTGCTAACAGTTTTGAAGCATGTTAAATAAAGAGATGGAAGTAACAGACTACAAACATGATTCGTTAGCGTACTAGTGCTTCTGCGTTCCCAAGCACAAGATGAGTAGGAACAGGCGAGGTCCTTGTAGAAAGGAGGTCTCATGGATCTCCTTGGGGCTTGACTAGGTAGAGAGATCTGCACAGCAAAGAGGGTAGCTGGAGACATTCTAAACAAGAATAGCACAAAAGAGACTCGGGTAAGGGCCGAGAACTGTTAGGAGCACATGCTGCTCTTTCAGGGGACCTGAGCTGGATTACCAACACCCACATGGAGGGTTCACAGCCTCCCTCCCCCCCCACTCCAGCTCCAGGGGTCCTGACGCTCTCCCGGCCTCCACCAGTATCCACATGCATGTACACATAGAGGAAAAATAAGCAGCCGGGCGATGGTGGTGCATGCCTTTAATCCCAGCACTCGGGAGGCAGAGGCAGGCGGATCTCTGTGAGTTCGAGACCAGCGTGGTCTACAGAGCTAGTTCCAGGACAGGCTCCAAAGCCACAGAGAAACCCTGTCTCGAAAAACCAAAAAAAAGAAAGAAAGAAAGAAAAATAAGCAGAGATGACTTGAAAAAATCACTTCTCAAATCTTTTTGAATTTATAGCTAGAGGAAAAGAAAACGTGAAAGAAAATTCAGTTCTCGTAACTAGTTTTTCTTTCTCTCTTCTTATTGTTTAGTTTTATTTTAAGGAATATTTCTAATATTGTCAACAAACTTGTATTGCTTTCTATGCATAAAATATGTAGGTTGAACCTTTATAAGTTTTGGGATATTAAGTTAGGATTCAGTTTTTAAAACTAATCTGCCTAAACCCTGTTTTTCAGCCGCCTGTCTTGGTTAGATGGTTCTGGGCTAGGATTCTCACTGGAATACCCCACCATTAGTTTACATGCGGTCTCCAGGGACCCGAATGCTTACCCTCGAGAACACTTGTATGTTATGGTGAATACAAGATTTGGAGGTATGTATGATAGAACTTAACCCAGGGCTTCCTCTGACAGCAAAGTGTATTTTAAGGGGTATGTTTGTTTGTTCGTTCTGAGATGACGTCTTGCAGGTTGTTCAGGTTAGCCCTGAACTCCTGTAGCCTTCCAGGTACTGACACGTTAGGGGTGTGCCGCCTTCCCAGTCTGAAAAGCAACCTTTAATGATAATGTAAAAGTTAATCCATTGACTTACATTGGGTAATATTGTGTTAAACAAAATTAATCACCCTAAAGTAATTTGACCACTTGTATTGTTTTAATGGGTATTGGTTTAGTGTGTATATCTGCCTTTTATTTTCTCTGTATTTGCCCTTAGAATTCTTCAGTTAATATGAATGTTTTTACTTTTTTGTTTTAACTTCTTACTCCTTCTCCTTCTAAAGGTACTTCAGAGATATGAACCTGTAATTTTGTCTATCCAGAAAGTTAAGATAGAATTGTTTTATTCATTTATTTTAAAGATGAATATGCAGGTGGAGGTTATTGCCTGCATTTATATCTGTGTGTGTGACTGATGCCAGCAGAGACCAGAAGAGGGTGTAAGATACCCTAGAACTGGAGTCACAGACTATGTGTTTGTCTATGTGAATGTATGCTACATGTGTGTGGGTACCAGCAGAGACCAGAAGAGGGCATTGGATTCCTTGGAGCTGGAGTTACCGGAAGTTTTTAAGCTAAACAATATGCATTTCGAGAACTGACCTTCTAGAACAGTGTATTGGCTACTTTTCTGTTGCTGTGCCAAAACCCATGACTAGCAACTAAAGAAAAAAAAACTGTTTAATTGGGCTTAAAGCCAGAGAGCTAGAGTCTACGATAGTGGAGCAAAGGCACGACAGCAGGAGCAGCCGAGAGCTCACATCCCAAACCACAAGTAGAGGCAGAGAATGAATGAAAATGCGTGTATGTCCTTACAGTACTGAAGCTTGCGTGGGCAGCCTGTGTGTGGTGGTGCTGTTGAACTCGCCCATTTGGGGTTCATGGTCTAAGTTGATGGAGACGACTGACCAGGTCTCTTCCTCGAGCGCATCAGATCTCATTATACGTGGTATGAGCCACCATGTAGTTGCTGGAAATGGCAGGGGGTTTTGAAACCTTAGAGCCTATCACCAAAGACACACCTCCTCCAATAAGGCCACACCTCCTAGTCCTTCCCAGCTATTTCTTTCCTCCATGTGAGGACCAAGTGTTTAAACAGATGAGCTTATGGGGCCATTCTCATTCAAACCACCACAGGCAACAAGGCCCTTAACGTCTGAGCTATCTCTCTAGGCCCAGAACCGCTTTTATTTTGTTATAGTAGTGGTTCTCAGCAGGCGGGTGGGGAGAGTTTTATGTGCTGTCGTTGGTTGGTGAAATTATAATTGGAGGAGGAGGGGTGCTGCTGGCATCTGATAGATGCCAGATTCCCTGCAACAAAAATTATGCAAACTTCAGTAGCGGTGCAGTTCAGAAGCCCTACGTTGGAAGGTTCCCAAGTTTTACTGTTTTTGAAAATATAATAAGTTGTTAAGATAATGGGTAGCTTTTCTCAGAAATCTTGTGTAACAGACAATCCATTAGTTTGTTCCTGACACCTTCAAATTGGTTTCTTTTAGTTCCTGATTTTATCATTTGTATTTAGTTGTGAACACTAATTACTGATTTTTAGAACTCTGGCAAGCCATGCATTATTAAGTGATATTGACTGATCAGCTATCCAAAAATTTTTTCTCTATAAGATTTCAAATTCTTGCTTTTGGAAAGAGTTCAAATAGGAAGTTTGAAAAAGGATAAGGGAATGTAAAAGTTGTTCGATGTTGGGGTGCAGCATGATCTCCTAACGAGGTGTGAAGCTCAGTTGACTCACTCAACAGAGGGAAAAGAGGAGTTTGGTTTGTGTTTGTTTGTTTGTTTATGGCTCACAATTTCAGAGGTATTTCAGTCCTCCTTGTTGGAGAACACATAATGGCAGGCCTGTGAGGCAGCAGCTGTGCACTTGGCAGAGAACCAGGAAGTAGGCAGAGTAGCATCAGAACCAGGGGTGGGTAGACTCTTCAAAGACCCGGCCCTAGTGCTGCTCTCTGGACAGCAAGAGTTCAGAACATGGCTGTCGTAACATTTTAGAGCCCAACCATAACACTAAGTAAATGCAGCTATGATTTTTATAACTTGATTAGCATACTCTTGCTATGACAAAAGACCTTACTTAGATAATCAGTTTGGTAAGAGGAAGGCTTATTTTGGCTTATGAGTCATAGATCTCAGCCAATACACATTTGGCCCTGTTTCTTTTAACCTGTGTTGGCACAGCGTATAATGGCAAGAACACGTGGGTGAGCGGACTTTAAGGTAATAAGTAGAAGATTTGTTCATATTTTGACAGCCAGAAAGCAGACCCAGAGTCCCTGTTCCCCCCTTTAAGATAAGCCTCCAGTGACCTAAGTTTCTCCATGTCTTCACCTCCTGATGACTTTAGCGCCCACTAACACCACAGGCTGCTGACTAAACCTTTAATATGTGGGTCTTTAAGATCACTCAAGATCCCAGCCCTAGCAGTAAGTAAGAAAATTAGGTGTTGTTTAAAATGCAAAACTTTAAAAGTAACGCTGTCAGTCAGTTCCAAATGCGGATGTGTTGGAGTCAGGGTGTGACTCAGTAGTATAATGTGTGTATAACATATGAGAAGCCCTGAGTTCACGCTTTACCACCAAAACACCAAAGTAAATATTGGTATATAATGCCCCAGAGAGAGAGTCAGCATTGGCATTGAGCAAAGGTACTTGTTTGGCAAAGTCTCCTGAGGTAGGGGTAGGGGTTCAGTAATAATGGATAAAAGGATAAAGCACCCCAGTAAGTAAACTGTGCCTCACTTGCCAGGTGAGTCTCAGTTTCATTTTAAAAAAAAATCTCACTTTCCACATGGTCTCCTGAAGAATTCTCCTGATTCCCAGTAGCACCACAGGCTACAGATGAACCTTAGTGATCAGATTGGAGCCCAACACAGCGCCTCACATATAATATACCCCTGGCCTTACCAGCAGACCCTGCATTCCTCTCTATTCGTGACCTTCGGGGAGGTTCCCAAGACTATAAGACATTGTTAATAGTGGGCTCGATGCTTACTGTGTAAGCATGGGGACCTGGGTGTGGGTTTTCAGCCTCCACATAAAAACTGGGGGAACAGAGGCAGATCCCACAAGTCTGCATCAGTGAGCCCAGGGCCTTATCTCAAAAGGAAAAAACATAGAGAGCAAAGGCCCAGATTCAACTTAGGGCTTTGTTACACTTGTGTGCAAGCAAGCGTGCCACACACCCCTCATATGCACATATATGCCCCCCCCCCAAGGCAGTGGCTATTTCTGGGAAGATCTAGAATCTAGGCTCCATCTCTGCACTTTGAACTATTGTTAGACCAGAATGTGTTACTATAATTCTTCAATGCAGTACTTCATTATAGAACTGTAACTGTAATTGCACCATGTTTTTAAAAATGCATCAGCAAAGTTTGGAGATGGTGGCCACCCAGTGATTTAGAATTTTCCAGTGTGTGCATTGGTCTGCTTGGTAGCGAAAGATTTGTATACTTAACAACGTGCTACTGAAAACAGCACGGGAAGTATACTTTGAAATCTGTTACTTAAAGGTCTTATTAATGGCCGCTTCTGATTTAATTTCTGCTTGTCTATGTTTGCATACTATTCTACCCCGAAAGTACATTAATTACCGCATTAGTGGATGCCCCTTGTTTACCTTGCCAACCTTACTGTTGGAGAAAACTCAAAGATATTAGTAACATACACTTCTGTATATCTGCAATGGTGTTTCCAGAGACCTTTAACTAAGGGAGTGAGGGGAAGCAGCCTCAGATGTGGGTAGCACTGTCGGTAGGCTGGGTGCCCAGATGGAACGAAAGCATTCTCTCTCCTCGCCTCTCTCCCTCCCCCTCACTTCCCCTGCTCTCTCCTCTTCTCTATGCTCTGCTTCCTGCTGCCGTGAGGGAAGACCTCTGCTCCATCTCACCCACTCTGACAGCAGGAGCCACACCAGGTTGTCCTCCTTCCTGTTGATTGATGGCCCAGTATGTTGTCACGGTGATGGAAAGCTGACACTCCCTGCAAGTGGATTCACCGTGTTAACAGTCGCTCCACTTTTTCTTCATCGGTGTAGATGATAAAGTTATTTTAATGCTGCTTTAAATGTAGAAGTTTCTTCTTGTTTACCATAGCTAAGGATTGAGCCCAGGGCTCTGAACATGCTAGGCAAGCCTCTGCTGCTGAGTCGCCACTGTTGGCGCCTAACTTTGACTCTTCTTCCCTCGCCCTCCTGAGCAGCGGGGCTATAGGCATGCTCCACCACGTCTGCTCAGTTTGTAGTGATATTTGTTGTGTGTAGTGTGTGTTTGTGCATGTGGAGGGCAGAGAAAGCTTTGTGGGTTTGGTTCTTTCCTCCTGTAAGTGGGCTCTGTGGGTCAGACTCAGTATTGTCAGATGTATGCAGATCTACCTCACCAGCCCTTAATTTGCTAATCTCAGCAAACATGTTTGCTGTTTGTGGGTCAGTTTAAATATTTGATTGACCTGTTTGTTTTTTTTTTTTTAATATTTATTTATTTACTCATTATGTATACAGTGTTCTGTCTGCATGTATGCCTGCAGGCCAGAAGAGGGCACCAGACCTCATTACAGATGGTTGTGAGCCACCATGTGGTTGCTGGGAATTGAACTCAGGACCTTTGGAAGAGCAGGCAATGCTCTTAACCGCTGAGCCATCTCTCCAGCCCCTTGACCTGTTTTTTTACATAATAAAATCGTTCAAACATAGAGAAAGCAGAGTATTTGTTATATATTTGTTTATTTATGGTTTTTCAGGGCGGGATTTCTCTGTTTAGTCCTTCCTGTCCTGGAACTCACTCTGTAGACCAGGCTGGCCTCTACCTCAAGAGATTTGCCTGCCTCTGCTTCCTGAGTGCTGCGATCAAAGATGTGCACCACCTGATTAGAGTAATTTGTTAATATTCAGTATCCAGTGTAAATTCTGTCTCTTTTCCCTGATTACTATACATTTTTAAGGGAAACTTAAGTAAATACTGTTGAAAGCTGCTTTGGGGAGGGTAGGGTCTCTGTGTCCTGGCATCCACTGTGTAGATCATGTTGGTCTTGAACACACAAAGATCTACCTGCCTCAGCTGTTTTGTGTGGACGCCCGTTTCATCCTCTACTGTCTTACTCAAGTTAAACGATATTGTAAAGGTAGTGTATCTGCTTCCTATACGTGCTGCGTTTTGGTTTATTGTAATTTTATGTACGTGAGTGTTTTGCCTGCATCTGTGTATATCATATGTGTGCTTAGTGCCTGTCAAGGTCTGGAAGGAGGAGGTGGATCTCCTGGTACTGGAGTTACAGATCGTTGTGAGCTGCTGTTGGGTATCAGCAATCAAGCCTGGGTTCTCTGCCAGAGTATCAAGTGCTCTTAACCACTGAGTCGATTCTCTAGCCCTCCTATATATGCTTTTAACTTTAACTGAAAGTCTGTATGCCTCCAACAAATGTAACGGTTTTATGTTTAAGATTTTAATTAAATGGTATTATATATTCTACAGCTAGCTCTTTCATCCAGTCCTTTTTAAAGGTCTCTGTGTTGATACATATATAACACTGTCAGTTCATTTTCCCAGTGAAGGGCTTAAACCCAGGACCTGCTGTGCAAAATGACCTCTCTACCACGAATTGCAGCTAATTCTCATTAAACATTTTTTTTAAACATTTATTTATTTATTATGTATACAATGTTCTGTCTGCCTGCATATGTATACAATGTATGCCTGCAGGCCAGAAGAGGGCACCAGACCTCTTTACAGATGGTTGTGAGCCACCATGTGGTTGCTGGGAATTGAACTCAGGACCTTTGGAAGAGCAGGCAATGCTCTTAACCACCGAGCCATCTCTCCAGCCCCTCATTAAACATTTTTATCTACAAACTGTTCATTTATCTGTTGGTCAGTTAACTTTCGTGAACTTGAAACCGTCTCACTTGAATAGTGCTGTGTTCTCTGTGTGTTACCAGTGCCTGCTGCTGAACACAGCCCTGGAGCCTTCTCCCACTCTGAAGTAACCATCAGTAAAAATTGAATTGCAGTATTCAGATATACTAATAAATTTCCTAGCCTATTGGTTAATTAATTAATTGTTTTTTCGAGGCAGGGTTTCCCTGTGTAACATCCTTGGCTGTCCTGGAACTCTATTTGTAGACCAGGCTGACCTTGAAATTATAGAGGTTCACCTGCTCCTGTCTCCCGAGTTCACCACTACCCAGCTTAATTTTTTTAATGTACATATGCGTATCTGTTCCTCAGATATTTCAAGCACACACTGCTGTGAGGGAATCTAGCTTCAGTGTCCTAAAATGTCAAATAAATATTTAAAAGTTTGTATTCCTGAGCTAGATCAACAGATAGGTCAGCAGTTAAGACCTCCCGCTGCTCTTTCAGAGGACCAGAGTTGGGTTTCCAGGAACCATGTCAGGTGACTCAGAGTGCTTCTAACACCAGCTCCAGGGCATCCTGGTGGCCTCCTCTGGCTCCTGGGTGCACGCTGTGCACATAAGCTTATGCAGATACACAGAACGCAATCCTTAAAAACTGCAATGTCTGAAAAGATTATCTGTATTCCTCTCATAGAAGAATCAAAAGACTCTCTCTCTGATGAAGATGAGGAAGACGGTGATGAAGATGTTGAACCCATTACTGAATTTAGATTTGTGCCCAGTGATAAGTCTGCATGTGAGTGTTCTGTAATATTGATCTTCTCTCCGTGTCCCCACCCCATTGACACACCCCTCTCACCTTCGTTATGGTCGCCTCCATCCTATGGCCTCCTTATAGGCACTGGGAGTGGGTACTTACAGTGTCACAAATGCTGGCTATAGTGGTATTGCCGACAGCATGGCGCCTGCTCTGCTCTGGTAAGGAAGGTTCTGGTCAGTGTTACTGGTGGATGCTGCTCACTGAGTGTCACCTGTGGGAAGACTTCCAGAGGTGGGCATGCTGAGACGGATGGGAAGTACCTGTCATGTGACAGGAGCCTCAACCTAGTCAGCAGTGTGACCAGTAACTCTGGCCTTTCCCTCCCTCCCTCTCTGTCTCTTTCTTTTTTTCTTGTCAGGGTCTCTCTTTCTAGTCTTGGCTGTCCTCGAACTTGCTATGTAGATGTGGCTGGCCTCAAACTCACAGAAATCTCTGTACTTCTGCCTCCTGAGAGTTGGGATCGAAGTCGTGTGCCACCACACTTGGCTTGACCTATTCTATTAAGTCTTAATCACCCATGGAGAGACCCTAGTAATATCTTGAACTCTTTGTGACATGTTCGTTGTCTCAGTCTCCTTTGTAATAGGCAGTGTGCTTTCCGTGATCAATTTTTATTTGAATTTTGCAGATTTTATAAATATTGTTACCCTAGTAAACCTTCTGTCTGCTTTTAAATTGGTTGGCACTGGTGTTTGTTCTAAAACCCCGTGGTGGCTGGGGCGGTGGTAGCGCACGCCTTTAATCCCAGCACTTGGGAGGCAGAGGCAGGCGGATCTCTGTGAGTTCGAGGCCAGCCTGGTCTACAAAAGCTAGTTCCAGGACAGGAACCAAAAAGCTACAGAGAAACCCTGTCTTGGAAATTAAAATAAATAAATAAATAAAACCCCGTGGTGCACCGGGAAAGGACACCTCGGTAACGGCGTAATGTCTTTGCGCAGTGGAGGCCATGTTCACTGCGATGTGTGAATGCCAGGCCCTGCATCCAGACCCGGAGGATGAAGACTCTGACGACTACGATGGAGAAGAGTACGACGTGGAAGCTCACGGTTGGTGGCCTGGTGCCTTTAGTGTTTGCTAAGGGCACCAGAGTTTAGATCTTTCTGTCTCCACAAAGTAACCAGTGTGGGATGGTCGTAAATAACGGGAAGGGTGCATTGGCACTCGGTTGGGGAGTGGCTGAGAAACAATGGGAAGCCACAATCAAGGGCATAGACTGAGTCGGCTGCCCACTCTGCCCATCGAGAATCTTCATGTATCTCTTTAAAATTGTTTTTATATGTGCACACCACGTGTGTGCTTGGTGCCCTCAGAGGCTAGAAAAGGATTTGGAACCCCTGGAACTAGAATTGGAGATTTGAACTGCCAACTGGTGCTGGGAACCAAACCCTAGTCCCCTGCAAGAGCCCCTAGTGCTCTTGAAATACTTACGGACAATGTCATCCCCCCCCCCCCAGCCATTCTTTTGTCTACAAATATTTCCCGTCCTTCCCAGACCAGGATGCTTTCACTACCTCCTGTGCTTGTAGCCTGAGGCGCAGACTGGTCTGTTTGCATTCCCCTCTGGTCTTGTGCTGTCTGTTTGCATTCCCCTCTGGTCTTGCGTTGTCAGTGTGGGCATCTTACGTCTTCCTACTTAGGAATCCATAGCTGGCCTGAGACCAGGCTTTTCTGGGATCGTTCTTCACAAGCATAAATGTCTGCTCACTTCTTAGAGATTTTTTTTTTTAAACTTGGTTTTATGTTTTGTCCTTTTTGTATTTTTTAGATTTTTTTTTATTTCAGATACGTTTTAATAGAAATAAGTTAATTCAAAAATCCCTTCAGTATCAAAATATTTTGTGTTCGCTTGTAAAGTTCCCACCTTGGAATAAGAAGGGAGTCCCTGATTTTAGAAACACTCCCTTTTCCTTGTAGACCCTAGACAAGTCCATTCTCTGTGCACTAAGAGTCACTAGTTATTACCTGTTAAATGTTTCTCATCCTAGAGGGCACAGGGACAGTTTTTCTTTTCTTCAACCTCTTTTAAACAGTGGCCTAATAATAAATTTTGGAAGTCTTTCTGGGAGCCTATCCATCTTGAGCAAATGTGTTATTGATTATCCCTTTTGCTTTTCTCACTGTTGTGTAAAAGCTTAACAGCTTTCTGTTTGCTCAGAACAAGGGCAGGGGGACATCCCTACGTTTTACACCTATGAAGAAGGACTGTCCCATTTAACCGCAGAAGGGCAAGCCACACTGGAGCGGTTAGAAGGAATGCTTTCTCAGTCCGTGAGCAGCCAGTACAATATGGCGGGAGTGCGGACAGACGATTCCGTAAGAGATTATGAAGGTGAGTTCATCGCTCTCTTCCGGGTAAGCAAATGGCTGTAAGGGAAATCATAAACAAAGTTTTCTGTTAGAAACTGGAAGGCAGTGAAATGCCACAGTTAACTTAAAAATATAGGAAGCAAATGTAGAACTCCTAGAACTGGAATGTTTTTGTTGTTCTGTGTCCTGTGCACCCTGTCTCCCCAGCTGTATCAACTGCACAGGTGGTCTAGGGCCAGCAAGATGCCCTCTGCAGGAGGTGTCCCTTTAGCAGCAGAATAATAGGGCCTCCCTAGGGCCTGTGCCTACCCGTCCACAGGCTCTAGGGCCTGTGCCTACCCATCCACAGGCTCTAGGTCCAGTTCATCTCGTGGAACAGGTCAGAAATCCAGTCAGAAAGTGTGGTCTCCTATAACACTCAGGCCATGTTCGCGCCAGTCGGCCTATCTTCCCTGCTACTGTGGATAGCACCTTCTAGGACTATGATAGCTAGCCAGAGAGATGCTTCCAGGTTGGTGTCAGCTTGATTTCTCCATGGATGTGCTGTCTTCAGCGAGAGGCTAGTTTTTTCTGGCTTTTTCAGTAATTGTTTATTTGGTGGTGGGAGAGGAAGATGCTCATGGGCGGTGCGTGTGTTACGCTCAAAGGGCTGCCTCCTTTTGCTGTTCTGCATACTCTAGGTGTTTGACCTTTAAGTTTGGGGTGATTCTCCCGTCTGTCCCCCCACGCCCATCTGTAGCACTGTAGGAATACTAGGATCCAGCTCTGCATGGATTTTCAGGACCAGCTCGGGTATCAGGTTTGCACAACTAGCACGTTGGCTGAGTCATTTTCCAGCCTCCGTTACACGGTCGGCTCTGAAGGGATGACATTGTTTACCAGGAACTGGCAGTGCTGTACCTCTGACCGCAAGCTGACGATGTGCCACACCTGGATTTGATGTTTTACTTATGCGTGCGGGCACATGCGTGTGCGCGTACACACACACACACACACACATTGAATTCTTCTAACAACTCGAATAAAATTATGATTCCCATTTTACACATTAGATAACTGAGACACAGAAGGATTGCACTGGTTGAGGCCAAACACTGATAAGTGATAAGAGGATTAAGTGAGCTATTACAGAAGTATGCCTGCCACCGTCATAAGCACCTCTTGCCTTTTGTATGTGTTTAGTGCGCGTTACTGTTTATGCCCTAGTAACACCATAACGCCTGTTACTTCTAATGATTAAAGGATATGCCTGAAATGGCTTTCTGTAGGTTTTCTCCTGTCAGTGCGCTTGCACCTCTCATAATGCTGTGATTGGTATCTCCATGCATATAGCACATTTGCCTGGAGTTCTTGGATTTCTGGACTATTGGATTGGGGACAAGAATTGTGTCTTACCATGCTGGTCTCAGACTAGTAAGCTAAAGTGATTGACTTCCCCCATACCTAGGGCTGTGGGCAGAAGTCTGTGGCTGGTGAAGACTCGGGTGGGAAAGTAAAGAAGGCTGCTGTAGACACTGCCCTGTAGAGCACGCGTCCTGCTGCCCTCCTCCCACGCCACGTGTGTGTGTGTGTGTGTGTGTGTGTTTTACCTTCATATATGTCTGCATCACTTGTGGTTGGTGTCCTTGGAGCAGAGGGTGTCAGATCAGTTGTGATCTGCCGTGTGGGTGCTGGGAGTCGAACCTGAGTCCTCTGAAAACGCAGCTGGAGTTCATCACTGCTGAACCACCTCTCCAGTCCTCACCTTTGCAGTGCCTTTAATTTGTCCAGCAGTGAATACTTAACACGGTTCTCCATGCCTGTTTGAAAACTCCTACCAGGCAGACATCCTCAGGAGGTGAGCCTAGACAACACTGAGTTTGAGCCAGCCTAGGTTACATAGCAAAACATTGTCCAGGAAAATTTAAAAAGAACAAAAGGAAGGAAAGATATAAATTGACTCCTGCCTAGAATTTCTGGAATTTGTGTATATATGCATACATACATGTATGTATGTGTTTAGGTGTTGATGCTCTGAATTCACTGACTTTAACTTGACTGCATGTCTGCACCACTTGTGGTTGCTGTCCTTGGAAGCCAGCAGAGGGGATCAGGAGCATTTTCCTGTTGGTCTCTTTTGGGTAGTTTAGTTTTCGAGGTATAAAGTATGGAATGGAGTGTGAGGTAGCCTGGTGTACTGGGCGTCTCTGCAATTCTAGCACATGAGAAACTGAGGGCAGCCTCAATCACAGGAGACCCTCTTTCAGAAACAAAGCAAAATGCCACAGTTTTATTTTAATTTTATTTTATGAGATTGGGTCTCACGTGTAGCTCTGGCTGGCATGGAACTACACAGACCAGGCTGGTCTCAAACCCACAGTTCTGTCTGAGTCTGCCTCTCCAGTGGTGGGACTAAAGCAGGCACCATCATATCCAGTTATTTATTTATTTATTTATTTATTTATTTTGGTTTTTCGAGACAGGGTTTCTCTGCAGCTTTGGAGCCTGTCCTGGAACTAGCTCTGCAGACCAGGCTGGTCTCGAACTCATAGAGATCCGCCTGCCTCTGCCTCCCAAGTGCTGGGATTAAAGGCGTGCGCCACCATCGCCTGGCATATCCAGTTTTTTAAAAGTTAATTCTTGCCAGCAGAGGGCGCTGGCGTCCTCGATGAGCTTCCTGTCTGAAGTGCAATCCTTTTCTGTTCAGATGGCATGGAGGTGGATGCCGCCCCCACGGTTGCTGGGCAGTTTGAGGATGCAGATGTGGACCACTGAGGATGCTGCTGCTGCTGCACAGTGAGTAGCTCCTTCTCCTTTGTCACAGCACAGGGAAAAGTTTAAGAGCTCTGTGTGAACTCTGTAAGGTAACAGTTTGGAACATGGCGCCCATCTCTAGTTACTGAAAACTGCATGTTTCTTTCCCTAAGAAATGAGAAAATTGTAAGCACTGCAGTGTGGTTCATTCTCTGCCGAGCACTGCCCTGGGGATGTAGTACATGTGTGACAGAGACGTGACTGTGATATTAGCAACCGATGGTCGCGTCTGTGCAGAACAGGCCTCCCTGCTGGCTAGTGTGGGCGTGACAGCCCAAGCCTGCCCTGGTCTGCTCATGAGTCACCTCTTCTCGTTTGCCTTAGTTGGTCCCTGTTCATGGTTTGTTACACCTCACGGCTTTTCATTCACGGAGGAATTAGCCTAATTGCTAATGATAATCTTGTATTGCTGTCCCTCTTTCTGGGAGCCATAGGGAGCAGATTGTCCCGGCCATTACTTCCTGGGTGTTTTCCTGTCTGCCCTCCATGCTTGACATACTGGTTTCCTGGCACATTCTGGTGAGCTCTGCCTCAAGTTTGTCCCCGAGTATTTGCTGCTCTGCGAATCCTGAGACGTGTGTTGCCCTTTCCCACTGTGACTGACTTCGTTAGGTAACTGAAGGTCAGGGACTGGCAGCTGCAGAGCCCTTTCTTAGAATCACAAGATTTTCTTGGTAAAATTGTCGTTCTGTCCTTCCTTCTAAATACCGCCGTTTCCCAGCCAGTGTCCTCCGGGTCCTTATGTTTATTAAAGCACATATCTTCATGACCAGACAACATGTGTGTAGTTGGCCGTGACGCTCCGCTCTTACCAACAGTCGTCTAGTTATCTCTCCCTGCTGTGGTTGGGACTCAGTCCCCTCAGCCCTGAGGCAGGGACAGTTCCCTCTGTTACTTGTTTTGTTTCATGTTGGAGACCAGCTTCATCTCTGACTGCAGAGATGGCTCATGGGTTAGCAGCACTTGCACAGGCATCTGTGAAGTCCAGTTCCAGAGGATCTGATGCTCTCTTCTGCCCCGCAGACCCCACAGGCACAGCATACGCATCCATGTAGGCAAACTCACATACACATAAAAATAAAGTTATTTTAATTCAATTATTGTAGCTGTGAAAATGTAAATTTTAACATTGGCTTTCTATTCTTCTAGTATGGTTATCAATAATAATAATAATAACTTTGCTGGGCGATGGTGGCGCTCGCCTTTAATCCCAGCACTTGGGAGGCAGAGGCAGGCGACCTCAGTGAGTTCCAGGACTGTTCCACAGAGAAATTCTGTCGGGTGGGGGTGGGGTGGGCAACAACTCAAAGAAATTCTGTGCTTCTGTGGTTTATATCTCACCCCATAAATGCTTTCCTTCCTTGAACATTGCTGCTTCCATGTAGTCTGCGGTCAGCAGCATCCTGCTCTCTTCCCTCGGTGGCCTCCGTCACTGGCGCTCAGGTAGAACCAGGAACTGCCTGCTCTCAGTGTTGTCACCTTCCTTTCCTGTGCAGACACTGCCTGCATGTCTGCCTGCACACCACAAGGGGGCATCAGATCTCATTGCAAGTGGTTATGAGCCTCATGTGGTTGCAGGGAATTGAACTCGGGACCACTGGAAGAGCAGGCTGTGCTCTTAACTGCTGAGCCATCTCTCCAGTCCCCTCATCACATTCTTAATAATTTTTTGTTCTGCTTGTGGCTGTCTTTTTGTAAGTGTATTATTGTCCTGCAAGACAGGTTTTTTTGTACAATCTGGCTCTCCCATTTTTCTCAGAAAAAGTGGCTGTTGAGAGATTCTTATTCTGTTTGCAGCTGTCATGAGAGACTGACTTGGCACATCACTAATGGTTCCACACTGGATTCTTAGATTCTTTTTTTTGGTTTTTCGAGACAGGGTTTCTCTGTGGCTTTGGAGCCTGTCCTGGAACTCCCTTTGTAGACCAGGCTGGTCTCGAACTCACAGAGATCCACCTGCCTCTGCCTCCCGAGTGCTGGGATTAAAGGCGTGCGCCACCATCGCCCGGCTTCTTAGATTCTTTGTAATGGTGAAATAACCGTAAAATTTCTACAGATTTTCTAATGAGCGGCTAGTTTGCTTTCTGCTCATTTTATTGTCTCTGCTCAATGTCAAAGAAATAATATATTCATAAATTTTATTCATGCTCATCTGAGTCGTTGACCTGATTTCCAAACAATGTAGTTTTAATCATTTAAGATTATATGTGCTTTTAAAGCCTGAACAAGGGCTAAGGTGTTTATGTAACCATTGCTAATTTAAAACTCACGGCTTGGTGCATGAGATGGGGTACACAGGACTGCTGATCACAGTTCCACCCATGACACGCGTATGCACTCGCCACCTGTGCTCCTCTGCATACGCTGCATACAGAACATAACCATTCCTTGGTTTCCTCGTTTATAAAGTGGGGTGATAAGAGCTTCCTGGAAGGGTTATTACAAGGCCTGAGAAACAAGAAGTCTGGAACTCTACTAGGCTACCTAAAAAATGGCTGTTAGTAGTACTAATTATAAACCTTTTGTCTTTCCAGGGTCCCTCATAACGGTAGGCGGGAACTTGGTGCCTCTCCCACTCCAGAGTGGGCCGGTGAAAGGCTTCTTCCTCTCCAAAGCCCACTTTTCAAGACAGACTATACTGGGACAGCAAATGTCACCAGTGAAGAGACCTTTGTCAACAAAGGTGAATTAACTGAGCGGTGTCTGTAGCTCTCATTCACCCCCAGACCTCCTGTGGCTAGGCGTCTCCTGGGTAGACCTCAGTTCCTGGCTTTGCTCTGTGCACGTCTGTCAGCTGCAAGCCTGCGTAGTGAACACAGAGCTCACCCTGTGTAGACTGGATCAGAAAGATGCTGAAGCTTAGACATCTCAGACGTCTGGGGCCTAAAAGAACTCCTGTCCCTAAGACGAAAGTACAGGCCTCACGGGGCAGGCTCTAGCGTTTCCACAGAGGGATTGGTCCTTTACTTTAGGCTACGCCAGGCCACCTCTTGAACCCCCAGCGATTCCTTGCCAGGACGCAGTACTGCTGTCCAGCTTCTGTTCCTCTCCTTCCACTGTCGCTCTGTCCTGTTCTCCCAGCGAGGTCTTTGACTGTCCGCTCTTAGCTTTCTGTAACAGAACAAGCAGTCTGTAATGAAGTCCGCAGAGTACTCTTCATGAGTCTTGTCTTTGTAATAGGCAACAAATAAATCTAGGTTTTCTATGTCTTTGTGTTTTTGTTCTTGACTAACCATTAATGAGAAAAATTCTTACTTTAGGAGTTTTGCCTCTGTGTGTGAGTGCATCCCATGCGTGCCTTGGACCCACGGAGGGGCTTGGTACAGAGGACCTGGAGTTAGAGACACTTGTGAACTGCCATGTAGATGCTGGAACTGACCCTAGGTCCTCGGCCAGAATAGCAAGCGTTCTTACCTGCTCACCCCTCTCTCCGGCCCAGAGTTTGCTGCTCTTTAGAGGTCTGTATTGGGCAGCTCACAGCTGCTGTAGCGTCAGCTGCAGGGGATCTGACCACCTCTTTGCTTCCGTGAGCACTCGAATGCACATGGGAAGACATGCAGCCGTACACGTGAATAAATGGTAAAGTGATGCTGGCAGAGATTGGTTGGTAGAGTGCGGGTCTGACTGCAGGAAGCCCTGGGTGTAGTTCCTAGCGTTTTGTGAACTAGGCCTGGTTAATATGCCTGAGGGCCCTGGCACTCGGGAGGTCATGGCCAGCTAGGTATCACAGAGATACCTAGAGAGGTCTCCGCAGTTAAGAGCTTGTACTGCTCTGGCAGAGGATCCAAGCTTGTTCCCAGCCCAGACGTCAGACAGCTCACACCTGTATCTCCAGCTCTGTAGGACCCGACAGCTCTGGCCTTCGAGGCCTCTGCACTCGCCTGTGTCCATGGAAACCTGAGGCTGCCATTATGCTCTTCCTCCCCTGTTCTCAGCATTACTATTTTTTTATTTTTTGAGACAGTCTGAGTGGATAGCCCAGGCTGGCCTGAGAGTCACAGGGATCTGCCTTGCCTGCCTTTGCTCTCTTGTGCTAGAATTAAAGGCGTGCGCCACCATGCTAATTTTACTTTTAATTATGTGTATGCATATCATCTGTACATGTGATTATAGGTGTCTACGGAGGAAAGAGGGTGGCGGATCCCCTAGACCTGGAGTTACAGGCAGCTGTGGGCTATGTGATGTTGCTTGAAACTGAACTTCAAGAACATTATGCGCTTTTAACTCTGAGCCATCTCTCCAACTCCGTCGACCTTGTCTCTTGAGATAGGATCACTCACTGAACCTAGAGTAGCCTGGCTGACCAGCAAGCTCCAGGGATCCTTCTGTCTTCTAGTTCCTGCTCCTCAGCTCACACTCCCCCTCTCAACTCTAGAGTTATAGATACCATGTCCCACTACTGCGTGAGTGCTAGGATCCAAACCTGGGTGTGTGTTTGTGCAGAAGGCACTTTGTAGACCCAGCCATCTCCCAGCCTAGCTTCAGTTCCTGTTAGGAGCATGAATTTATAAAATATGTAACTTCTAGCGCGTCTTCCATAAGTCTTAACACGTTTGAAGACTTGCTGATGCTGCCCGGATCAGGGGCAGTCCTCAGTGTATCAGCCCTTGCGGTACGGTTTCCATAGGGACCTGGATAGTGTTCGCAAGGCTGAACTGCATAGTTCTAGCTTCTGCCAGTTTGTTTTAGAGATATTATGTATCTGTCTGGTCTAGAACTCAGCGATCCACCTGCCTCTGTCTCCCAATTCTTGGAATTAAAGGTGTGTATCACTGTGGCTGGCTCACACCTGAATTTTCTGTGGCCTTTGAAAAGGGGTATCTGAGCGATTTGGGGTTGTCTGCTGATTATCGCTGGGTCCCACTAAGGATACCCCTCAGTCCAGCATTCTTTTCAGCAGTCTTTTTTTTTTAATATTTATTTATTTATTATGTGTACAGCATTCTTCCATATGTGCCCGCAAGGCAGAAGAGGGCGCCAGGTCTCATTACAGATGGTTGTGAGCCACCATGTGGTTGCTGGGAATTGAACTCAGGACCTCTGGAAGAGCAGTCAGTGCTCTTAACCTCTGAGCCATCTCTCCAGCCCTTCAGCAATCTTTTTACTGAGTTTCTCATCCTGAAAAGTAAGCCCCCCCACACACACAAAAAAATTTCTTTTTCTATCTTTTTCAGACAGAATTTCTAAACCAGGTGAGAGGCCAGTTGACAATAGAAAGCAGAGACTGCTCGTTTGTTCCCTGTCGCCCAGACCGGAATAACCACACAAAACTATATTAATTACAACACTTTTTGTCCTTTTAGCTCAGACTTCTTATTAACTAACTCTTTACATCTGAACCCATTTCTGTTAATCTCTATCACCATGAGGCTGTGGCCTACCTGTAAGGTTCTGGTGTGTCTCTCTTTCAGCAGCTACATGGTGTCTCCTTGGCTCTGCTACTCTCTATATCTGTGTTTGGATTTCCCACCTGGCTTTACTCTGCTTAGCCATTGGCCAAAACAACTTTATTCATCAACCAATAAAAGCAACACATACAAAAGGACATCCCATATCGTCTCTCCTTTTCTGTCTAATTAACAAGGAAGATTCTCACTTTAACATGGTAAAATTACACATACAAAACAGTTACCAAGTAAGAATTATACTTAGAATATTTAGTCCATTTACATTTGGCAAATTAAGGAAAATAAACTCTATGTTTTATCTTTTTGTTTGTTTTTTTGTTTTTTCGAGATGGGGTTTCTCTGTAGCGTTGGATCCTGTCCTGGAACTAGCTCTGTAGACCAGGCTGGCCTTGAACTCACAAAGATCCACCTGCCTCTGCCTCCTGAGTGCTGGGATTAAAGGTGTGCACCACCACTGCCCGGCTCTGTGTTTTATCTTTGTGAGTCTAAATTTGATATCTGATTTATCTTTTATCATAACTAAGGAAAACTATAATTATCTGTCTTCAACTCTTCAAAGACCCCAGAAGGATATAACATTACCTAAGTAAACAGGAAGTACATTGTAAGCAATTTCCAAAACTCTAGACCTGACAGGCACCCAAAGTTCTTATGTAACGTTGGGGCATCCATCCTCAGCCTACAGGCCCATGGTATCCAGCAGGCTTTTTGGCAGTTTCTTTGGTGGAGCAGGAACCCTGAAGGACTGTCTCACCTTCTTCAGGCAAGTTCATCAGTCATTTCTCTGTGGGTTCTGCATGTCTGGTTCATCAACTAGTCCAGACAAGAGCAGTTTCTTACCCAAATGACTAGCCTTGTCACATTGAAGACAAATTCCATATCGAGTTTCTTCATTGCCCATCAACCTCTCTGAAGTAATTCATGCTGCCAGGAGCAGGCATGTCTCACTGTGGAGAAACCTTTTAAATGTCGTGTTCCGTAGGTCTTTGACGTGTTGAAGATTATCTAACTGAAATATATCTCTGTAGATCTAGAAAACCTGACTAACATGACTACAAGTGTGATCATTATAGATGACTATTGATCTGTACATTTTAATTATGCATTACATTTTTAAATGAGCTGTATAAACACAATACCTTAAACAAGAGCAGAAATACATACACAGTGTAACAGAACTGACCTTAAGTTTGTATCAGTAGACCAAGACCCACACTAGTGCAAAGTATTCATCTCTAATTCATATTCCCCTTTAAATGAAAACAAACATCCACAGTTTTGGAGTTTGGGTGTTGTTTTTCCAAACATCCTGCTGTTTGTTGGGGGAAGTGTTTTTAGGGTTCACGGAGACCTTTTAGGGTGTGGGGGTGAGTCTTGTCCCATCAAACCACAGTAGTCTGGAAGGAATCCACAGGTTTTCATCTGTGGAAACAAAAGCAGAACCTCTTTCCCAAAGCAACATATCCTTATACCCAAATTTTGAAGTCAAGATACCTTTGTGTTGGTTTAGCTTAGCAGCCCCCAGAATCAAATATCTCTCTGCAGTCAAAAATTTCAGAGAAGAGCCAGGTGATGGTGGCGCATGCCTTTAATCCCAGCACTCGGGAGGCAGAGGCAGGCGGATCTCTGTGAGTTCGAGACCAGCGTGGTCTACAGAGCTAGTTCCAGGACAGGCTCCAAAGCCACAGAGAAACCCTGTCTCAAAAAAACAAAAATAAAAATTTTTCAGAGAAAACAGAATAATATACATAATCCAGACTCTGTATTTTCCATATTTATGTGGCTTATTTTTCTTTACTACTTTTTAATATTTATTATCTTTACTTTTTTGATCTATGACTATCTTTTTACAACTGTCTATACTCCTTTTTTCCTCTCTCTCTCCCAAGACTATACATTTTTTAAACACACTGTGACCCATTTAGAGGTTTATTTCTTTGTCTGAATCTGTCTTTATTGTGTATTTGTAATCATTTTCTGACCAGGAGCACTTTTTGTAAAAATACAAAGCAGGCGGGCTAGGACTAACTCAGGCCCTGTCTGTTTGCTCCGCCCAGTCCACCATGGCAGAGGCCTGTTTCAGTGCCTGCCGCTGTCTTGCGTTCTTCCCGTATCGGGTGCGTGATGAGTGACTGATCTGTGGGGTGCGTTTGCCAAGTAGCAGCCCCTTCTCTGTCAAGCCGTGGAGCATGCTTGTTAGTGAAACTAAAGGAAACTCAGCGTCAGTTTTGAAGGCAAGGTGGTTTTAAGGGGAACGGTCATTGTAGTGTTGCCAGGATGGCATGCAGGCCTCAAATTGGAAGAGAAACCAGAACTATGAGTTTTTCTGTAAAAATATATGTGAAAGTGGCCTGATACGGGCCAGGCCTGACAGAACGTGCCCTCACGGCTACTTCAGTGAAAGCAGGCCACCGGCTACCTGACGCTATGCAGTTATCAATCGTGTCATCTCCTTGATACTTTCTCTAAAAGATTTTATTTGGAGGCAGGTTTAGGGGGTGCACACTTCTGGAGGAAGTTTGCCTGTCCCTGGAGAAGGACTTTGAGAGCATATGCATGTAGTTATCTGTCACAATTTTGAAACCTCTCATTTAAAGCACTGTTATGATACATTCTGGTGTATGATGAAGCACATTATCTTATCTACCTGACTGGCTTCCGTGTTGGACTTAGTAACACACTGCCCAGCCACTGTCTGGAGGCTCCCCACCACACAGTGCTGCTACCTGGTAACTTACCAGCTGAATGTTCATTACTACTCAAGCAGGTGATCTCTCTCTCTCTCTCTCTCTCTCTCTCTCACACACACACACACACACACACGCACCATAAAACTGGTAGTGTGGTCAAGGAATTTGTGTAGCTTGTCTGGCCTGGAATCTTTGTAATTAGATTTCAAGGCCAGCAAGATGACCCCGCGGGGTAAAGGCATCGCAGCCCAGACCTAGCGACCTGGGTTCCATCACCAGGACCTTAAATTAAAAAAATTTGGACTTCATAATAAGGCTTTCAATGAAGAAACGCTAAAGGCCTGAAGAGACGGCTCATCAGTTAAGAGCACTGGTTGATCTTCCTGAGGTCCTGAGTTCAATTCCCGAGAGCCACACGGCAGTTGACAACCACCTGTAACTCCAGCTCCAGGGGATCCTCTTCTGGCGTCCTGGGGTACCTGCACATACATGTGCATACACATACATGCACTCATATGCACATACACAAAAAGAAGAAAGAGAAAATACTGAGTTTCTAAATTTCATAAAAAGAATTTAATATTGAGAACCTTTTCCTCCAGTGTCTGCGGGCTGGAAGGAGTTTTTGTTGCTGAGAAGTTCGTGTAGAGTTACATTTGCCTCGCCGTAGGGTGAGGGCACAAAGCACACCTCTAGGCTCAGCTTGTGAGCGTGTAAACTGGAGGTGAACAACTCGTACCCACAGTTTGTCGTTGGAATGTCATTTGAGCATGCCAGTGCGTCATTACAGAAATAAAGCCACAGAGCAAGAACCCACCTGCATCTCCAGGGAGCTGTCAAGTGCAATTGAGAAGTGAAGAGATCAAATCCCGGCTGTGGGGTGTTTTACAACATCCTATTAAGACAATTGGCTGAAACCGTCTACTTAAGAGAAACCGTTTCAGGCTTAGAATATATTTAAAAGCTAGGAAACCTGAGGCAGTTGCGGTAGTATAAATCTATAATACCAGCACTCAAGGGGATGGTGAGTTCAAGGCCAACCTGGGCTACATCATGTGAGCCCACACCCCCAAACAAAAATAAAACAAACCCTGTTTGTGACGGCACACCTCTGTAATCTCCTTTGGGAGGCAGAGGCGAAAGGATCACTGCATGTTTGAGGCCAGCCTGATCCAGACAGGAAGCTGCAGGCCAGCCAGGCCACAAGTGAGACCCTATGTCAAACCAACTCATCTATTAAGAGATGCCATCACTGATGGTGTCACTGAGATGTGGCCAAAAAGCACCTTCTCTTGCTCCCCGAGTGTGACGCTTGAGCTTGGAGCCCAGGTCACTCAAGGGACAGTACAGAATTTCTTTGGTCCTCCCCCACTTAACTTTGTATTCACTTGTTTTTTTTTTAATCACGGTGAGTAATCACCGGGGATTTATGGAGGATTAATGAATGAGCCTTTTCTAGCAGCATTTAATACATCACTCAGAAGAACAGGCTTAGCTGGGAAGACAGGCTACCTCATTTTCACAGTAATTTTAGGTGCAGGTCGTGAAAACATTAAGACGCCGTCCACAAAGGGCGTTGAGACAGCGGCGAGTCCAGTGCGGCCAGAGTTTGAGAGGGGGGTCACATGGGTCAGACCCCCCTGACTGTCCGGTGACTTGAGTTTGAGTCTTTGGGAGTTGTTACTCCTTTTTGTTCGTCGTTTGGTTGTTGTGCAGCCACGGAAGGAAAAAGCTGAACGTCAGGATCATCAGCAGCACACCTGGAAGACAAAACCCAAAGTCTGTAGGGAAGGCAGTCATGGCTGTGTGGGAACAAATGAAGATTGTGCTCGCGCTTCTCTGTCCGGCAACAACAGTGCGCACCGGGGATTACGACGCCGAAGCCGTGGTACCCGCTCTACTTCCGCTTCGCTCCAGGCCGGTGAGAAGCCCTGCGCTTAAGTCCTTTGTTCCCCCGCCAAGTGGCCGAGTTTTCTCCACGCCTCAAAGGTGGCTCTGGAGGCAGGAGCTCACATTTTGATGTTTTTGTTGTTTTAAAGTAGAGCAAACATAGATTAAAGAAAAGAAAAATCTCCGGAGAGTAGGTGGGACTCCAAGGGAGGAAATACCTGGATAGCTCCCTTGGGATATTCGCCCAGAGTGTCCGGGTGTGAGGCTCTCGCTCTTGCTTCCAGGGCCTCACCATTGCAGGTTTTACAGATGTGTCCCAAGCAAATACCTAAAGCCAGTGCTTCAGTCTTTATAGTTTAAAACAATTACTTGCATATTAGTGATGCTTCGTTTTTGTGTTTGTTATTTTTGCAACGTTGTGTCTTCAATCCAGGCTTTGCATACACTTAGACAAGCTGTGACCACTGAGTAGCGCCTCCAACCTCAAATCTTCAACCTTTTTTAACTTTTTATAAATTACTTTTATTGTATAGGTGTTTTGCCTATTTTATTTAGCTGATGGCTATGTAAAAGGAAGAAATGCTGGTAACATAAACACTGGCAATATATAAAATGCGTATTATCTTTATAGTACATTCCTTGATCCCTCTTTAAAAGAGTTTTTGTTTCTCTGATATGATGGATAGAGCCTCGAGCATGCTAAGCACGCACTTTGTGGGCCACGTCCCCGTCCTGATCCCGACTGCAGTAACGCAGATGGGATTTAGGGGTCAGTGTGAGGCTACGTGGATGACAGTGTTGTACGGGATGCTCTTTGACAAATATGGAAGGCCACCTAAATGATTAAATCACATTTGCTTTGGAACTCACAAATTTGGGGAAAAGTATTTAGTGCAAAAAAAAAAGATTGATTTTATCATTTTTGAGATAAGTTTTGTGTAGTGCAGGCTGGTCTCAAACTCTCTGTTTTGTTTTCTCTGTGTAACATCCCTGACTGTCCTGGAACTTGCTTTTGTAGACCAGGCTAGCCTCAAACTTTCTAACTTAAAGAGATCCTCCTGCCTCTGCCTCCCGAGTGCTGGGATTAAAGGCGTGTGTCACCATTCCTGGCTCATGTATTGTCATATTTTGAGATATGATATTTTAAAATATTTACCCTTGAGGGCTGGAAAGATGGCTTGGCAGTTAAGAGCGCTGTTTGCTCTTCACAGCAATTGGTTTAGCCCGGTGGTGGTTTGAGTTCCAGGCCAGCCTGGTCTACAGGAACTAGTTCCAGGACAGGCACCAAAGCTACAGAGAAACCTTCTCTCAAAAAAAACAAAAAACAAAAATTCCCAGCACCCACATGACAGCTCGCACCCATCGTTAACTGCAGTTCCAGGAGATCCAAGGGCACTAGGCACACAAACAGTGCACACTCACGCATGCAAAACACCCACACACATAATTAATCTATTAAATACCCTAACCTATAATAAATAAAAATATGCTTACCTAGAGAAGGAGCAATCCAGTATACTACAAAGAACTGGTAGAAGGATTCATCAAAGCAGGGGAAGTGCAGAGACAGCGCCAGAGCCGGGTTAAACAGCGCTCCGGTGAGGCTCCCTCCTGTGAGTGACAGGGATGAGAGGGGACTGTGGTTAGACAGGAAACAGCGCAGCCCCTCCTGAGCACACACTGAGCACACGCGTGTCTGTGTATGGAGGAAACAGTGCAGCCCGTCCTGAGCACACACTGAGCACACACGTGTCTGTGTATGGAGGAAACAGTGCAGCCCCTCCTGAGCACACACTGAGCACACGCGTGTCTGTGTATGGAGGAAACATCATGAAATCTCTTACGTCTTAGAACTGAAGCTCTGTCTCTTCCCTGTCCTCGAACCCTCAGGCCTGTGGGAACTGCGACTAGGACCATGGCGTCCCTCAGGTAGGGTCAGCTCTGTGGTCTGAACTGGCAAAGTGCAGCAGAGGTCATGCCGCGTTCTGGATGCAGAATTCTGACTCGCTGTGTTGTCTGGACCCCCATTTCTTTGCTTTCTTGGAACAATGCTCTGCACCTGTTAGTGGTCTAGGCTGCTGGAGGACGAGAGGCTCCATGGAGGGAACCAAGGTGCCCCAGGAGACAAGCACCCATGGCCAGATGTGAGCAAGCTTCTTGGCTTTTGATCCCACTACTGCCGAAACGGAAGCAGCTGCACGAGTGATCTCAGGTTTGCCCATCTCGCCCCAAAATGAAAACATCTACTCAACATCAGCATCACCTGGGTCCTTCACATATGCAGCCCACACCTGGGTCCTCCACGTATGCACCCCCACACCTGGGTCCTTCACGTATGCACCCCACACCTGGGTCCTTCACGTATACACCCCCACACCTGGGTCCTTCACGTATGCACCCCACACCTGGGGGTAGAGAGGGGGGGTTGTCCTGCGCTGCCTCAGGTGGATTCTAGCTAGGAATTTCTTCTCAGGCTCTGGTGGCTGTGCTGGGCGGTCTTCATGCCACACTGCTGGCTAAAGGAAATGTGAGGTTGATTAGAATCCTGCAAAAATGGTCACACTATACAGGAGACCCGTGGGAAATGGCAGGGCAGAGAAATAGGGACAAAAGCCACGTTTCCTTGTTTATGCCAGGAGCAAGCTGTGAGTTTGAAATGCAATTCCTCATACCCGCTGAGATAGCAGTATCCATCTTAAAGATGGGGAAACTAAGGACACAAATACCTAAGGGCACACAGTCCAACTCAACCTGGCCTCTTAACAACAAAATTAGACCAGTGTCATGAAAAATTTTGGACCTTTGTTTAAATTAGTTTTTGGTGTTTGGGTTTATCTGGTGAGGGGATGTGCCTGGGTACCTCAGCATTCATGTGGTGATCAGAGGACAACTTTCAGAGTGGTTTTCCTCCCACCACGTGGGTCCCAGGGATCAAACGCAGGTCGTAAGGCTTGGTGGCAAGTGTCTTTCCCTGCTGAGCCATCGCACCTGTCTGGAAACTAATTTTCATTTGGAAATTGGTGATTGTATTCATTTTATTTAGTTCCTGTTTTAAATGAAGATATATTTAAGCTCTTAGTTCCTTTTTCGTTGGACAAATACTCTCACCTGCAGTCACGGCTGGACGGATACTAAAAACCCAGAAGTGATGATGGACTAAGTAAAAATACTACAGTTTCTCCAGGGAGGGGCGGGGAGAAGTTAGAAAGTCTGCCTGCTTGTGCGGTGATAATCCGCTGGGTCCTAGCTCCAGATCTGGAGAGCATGTCTGAGCTCTGCTCATAGCTTACTGTGTAGGGGGACACGGGCATTATGTCATAGACAGCGTGTAAGAATTAAGATGACTCATAAATCTTTAGCAAAGTGATCTGGTCTGTATCAGGTACCCTGGGGGGACTTATCTCCCTTATACTGGTAGAAAGACAGTGGAAAAACACATCTGTAATAGACTGAATTGATGTAGCTAGTTAGCTGTGTGTTTGGTTCCAGCCTTGGAGTCTCAAACCCGGTCCAATGCCGTAACCACCAGCTACAGTGCAGTGCGGTGAGCGGATGTGCGATGGGCCTGCTGCCTGCGGTGCCCACGCTTTCATCTAAACCGGCACGTGGAGCTAGCGGCTGCCGAGGTGGCCAAGGCAGGTCTGGACTCCAGAGCGGCGTTCACAACCGTGGTTTCGTAATGGGATCACCTGGAGAGAACTTTAACCCGCGCCACTGCCGAGCTCCTTCCCAGAGCAGTGAGAGGCGGATCTCTGCGCCAGGTGGGCATATTTTTACACTGCCTCGGTGATCTGAACACAGATTGTTGAGACCCTCTGATGATTGGTTTACCCCCTGGGTGAATAATCACATTCAGGAAACCGGCAGAGTTTCTGAGCCCTCGAAACGGCATTCTAGAGTCCTCCACTGGCTTTTTAGTCATGAATGACTTCAAGTGTCACTCTGCTTCTCTTTGGAATGCCATTTTTACCCCTGGGTGAGACCAGTTCCATGTGCACACGCCAGCATTCTTTCTTTGAACTATATTCTGAGCTCAGGAATAGTTAATAGTATGTATACTATTTATGGAATCGTAACTTGGTACTAAAAACATAAAAATACAGAAAGAATACCAGCTCCACAACAGTCAACAGAGGCAGGGGAGTGAGGAGGTGGAATGAGAAAGGACCTAGAGGTCATGAATGGCTTTCTTTTTGTTGTTGTTGTTTTTGTTTTTTGAGACAGGGTTTCTCTGTAGTTTTAGAGCCTGTCCTGGAACTTGCTCTGTAGACCAGGCTGGCCTCGAACTCACAGAGATCCGCCTGCCTCTGCCTCCCGAGTGCTGGGATTAAAGGCGTGCGCCACCACTGCCCAGCAATGGTTTTCTTTTTAATAGCTATAAACAAACCTCAAAATTTTTTGTTTTTAGAGACTGACCTCACACCCATCATGAATCACCTGCCCAGCTCTTTGCTGCTTTAATTGGCAAATACAAGACTGTGGCTAACACGGCTCACGCATAGCAATGTTTCTGCTTTAGCTGAAGCTGATGCTCTGGCCCCTCAGATATGTACCTGCCCTCTTCTGTGCCCCCCCCCCACACACAATGGATTTCCATGTGCGTCTACTAAGAAACTAGTACTAGGTTCAAAGAAGGGAAAATTGGGTAGTCTTTCATCTTACCCTAGGAAGTCAAACACACACTTGAAATATACTTTCCTCAGTTTAAAGGAATTTTGTTTGCCACACCAGGGACCGAACCCAGACCCTGACGAATGCTAGGAAGAGCTCTTTACCCCTGAGCTCCATTTCCCATGGCTCTACCTTTAATGGGGAGAAGAGAGACTATTACTATAAGTCTCCTTCAGTGTATTCATGCCTCTAAAACATTTTTATAATTCCACTAAATCCCAGCAAAGTATTTCATTCTTTTAAATGACCCACTAAGGCACATTTTTTCATTAAGCCGAGGTTGTCAAGGTAAATAAGTAAATAGGACTTCTGGAGATCTTTTTCTGGTTTTTGTTTTGTTTTCTGTAGACAGGATTTCAGTATTTACTACCGTCTGGCCTTGAATTTACCATTACCTTCTGGCCTCTGGCTACCGAGTGCTGGGATTAAAGGAGTGTGCCACCACACCTACCTGAGACTTATTTGTTTTTAAAGAGCGTGTTTGAGCACAATTTAATGTTGAAACACACCTTTCATGCTAGGTTACTTTAAAAATTCCCGTGTAAACTCTCCAAAAGGAAATACGGCAAGTGTCTGTAGGAAACGCGATACGGAACTTCTGTTTCCACTCTTAACTCCTGACCAACCATGCATGCACTTCAAGTTGGAAGGAACTTTAGCCAGGATCATTTCTCAGTAAGGGTGTCAAAAGCAATCTATACCAGCTTGGCATGAAAGCCGTAACTGATAAGCTACCTTTCTGACATTAAAACAGCCCCTTGTAGGCTATCTAAGCCCTTGGCAGTAATCTAACGACATCTTAGTTTCGGCACCGGAGTGTCTGCTTTCTCTGGGTGTTCAAAACAGCACTGAATGACGATCTGTATGTTGGCGCCAACCGCTAGGCACTTGCTGCAAGGTGGTCAGAATAATAATAAGGGGCCCAGGGAAGGGTGCAAGTATTCCATCACATCGGCTCAAATGTATCGGTAAAGAACTTGGAACCTCCGGTCATGCGGGTTCGGTATCGCCTAGCCTAGTGTTTTGCGGGAAGGACAAACCTGCATAGGCCAAAAAGGTGATGAGTGCAGCCAGCAGGTGGATGCGAAGCTTGGCTCGGACCTCCTGGAAGTGCAGTAGAGCGCTGTGGAAAATGAAGGAGCAGATGGCCTCTGTGATGATCGCTTTGGACATGTCCGTGTGGATGGGATTCTTGCAAGCTAAGCTCCTCTCGTTGAAATGGTACTTGGTCAGACTCAGGCTCCACAGGGCGCTTACGCAGTACCTGCTGCACAGGGCGCTAACCAGCTGAGCCAACAACCTCGTGGCCCCCGACTCCGGGGACATACCCCCCAGAATCATCTGCATCATCACGCCGCACGGGTTGCTAGCTGTGCCCACCAGGGTCAGGCCATGCACCAAGGAAAAGAAGTAGATGAGGGTCAGCGTCCAGGTGGGGTGCGCGGGTTCCTGCTCACTCAGCAGTTGGAGTTCGTGGGTGCAGCAGCAGAGCTGGAAGGTGGCTAGAAACTCCAGGATGAAGGCGTGGGCCGTGGGCCTGTGCCGCTGTCTCCGGGCGATCACGCGGGCCAGCCCCATGAGTAGCACGACCAAGAGCATCAGCCCCAGCGAGGTGCAGGTGTCCTGCACCTCGGGCCGGAGCCCCAGCAGCGCAGACATGGCTCCCTGATGGCCGGGGAGAGCGGAGGGAGGCAGGGAAAGCCGAGTGTGGGGGCTGGAGTCCGAAGTCCGCCGCCCCGCCCTCCCACGCCCCTCTGGGCGGGCCGAGCCGAGAGCCCCGGTTCTGCGCTGGAGGGCTCCTCCCCTCCCCGGCTGCGCTGTGGAGCTGTGACCCGAGCCGGGGAGGGGGGGGAGGCAGGCGAGGCGGCGGGGGAGCCGTCCCTGGGCAGCGGCGGAGGGGACAACGGTCAGCAGAGCCCGAGACCACTGCGCACGCGCGCGGCGTCCTAGCTCTGGGCTCCAGGCGACCCCCGCGCCACCAGTGGCAGCGCCCGCTGCGCCCGGCGCCGGGCCTGAGGTCGCCAGCTTGAACTTGGCGCACTCCGGAAACTGAACTCTGTGGAGCCTCGAAGGTCATCTTTGAAACCACCACTCACAGACTGAGGTTGAGGAGCGAGGAGGTGTCCCTCCGGGCAGGTGCTGTAATCAACTGGGAGTGGGCGTGAGAACCCAGGTTTGACCTGTGCCACAGGGTGTAGGAGCCTTGACTTTTCTTCACCTACCCCAAAACTTTCTTGTAAGTGTGCAATATATATCATATATATGTAATATATATTATTATTATATTATATATGGCACACTTAATATATACACATATGTATATATTCCACATGTATGTATAAACGTGTGTATATACATATATATGTGTGTGTATACACATACACATTTCACATGTGCAATTATTAATTATATTCACACTATTATTGAGCTATCACCGCTATGTCCAGACTTTGAATGTTGGTTCTCGTTTTTTATTTTTAATCCCATGCATTGAATTATTATTTTTGTTTGTATATGTATATATAAATCCATTTATGGGGACACTGTGCCCCATCCCCTGAGCGGCCTGCAGTAGTTTTCTAGCTCTCCTTGCATGAGGTGGGTCCCAGGGACCAAATTCAGGTCCTTGGGAAGCACTTTCTCCTGCTGCTGAAGCATCTTGCCTGCGGGGGATGGGGGAGTTCTCAGGCCTGAAGTCCTCTAAATTAATGCCTCTGTGATCGTCATCGTGAAATATTAAAATGCTTAGAAGTCATTTTTTGCTTATTTGCGTTGGCATCCAGCGTGGGAAGGAAACCCAGAAGGTCCTTGGAGAGGTCATCTTCCTGGGTCACCCCCAGGCAGGATGGAAAGAAGGGAGTTTAAGGGGCTGTGGGAAGGGTGCTAGCCTGGAGTGGAAGTCCCGCACCAACTGAGAGTCCAGATTTCCATCTGTGAGTTCGAGGCCAGCCTGGTCTACAAGAGCTAGCTCCAGGACAGGCTCCAAAGCTACAAAGAAACCCTGTCTTGAAAAACCAAATAAAATAAAATACAAAGAAATAAAATATGGGTGCTCAGTAGTTAAGGACTAAGCTGATATAATCTTTCTCTTTTCCCAGCTGTAAATCTACACTTTTCTAGTGATCTCAAGAGAAAATCTATCTAGTGAAAGACATATCTCCCTTGCATAACCTTTGTGACCCAGGGTTTAACCTCATCAGATTGCAATCCTATCCAAGCCATCTCCCGAACCACTCTATAACCATTAAAAAGGACGGGTGTGTGTAAGGAAGGAGCCCTTCCTTACATTTTGAGCACTGGAATCCCCAAAGCCTCTACAGTCAACACGCAGCTGTGACTCAGCCACTTAACTCCAATTCCCGAGACGTCCACACCCACACATGGTTGCCTACTGTCTTTCCCGAGTGTCTTTCTATTGCTGTCCGTGCGCAAACAAAATCTCTTCTCACCCTGAGATTCTTCTCCGCACTGAAGAAGCCCAGGTTTGCTGTGTGGTAGCACGGGGAACTCCTTAACCTCAGCCAAAGCAGGCAGACCTCTGGAAAGGAGCCCTTCCCCACTCCCACTGCTAACAACAGGACCCCTCCTTAGTACGGAGCAAAAAGTACTTCGTGAGTGGTGTCTTGATACTGAAACTTGTTATTTTAACAGCCTGAGTCCAAGAGTCCGTGCCAACACCACACTCTGATAACTCCCCGACTTGGGCGGCCCACAGTGAGGAGTGGAAGATAACGTCCGGTCCTCCGACCCTGCACTGAGCAGTGTTCCGAGCAGAGGCAAGGTTGCTGTGCTTGGCTTAGGCAGGAGGTTCTGCGTGGCTAAGCACCATCCTACCTCAGTCTTGTCCCACGTGGCTCCATCACCCACAAATCCACAGTTCACAGGGCTGAGCGGGGTAGGGGATGGTGGGGGGAGGTGAGCTTTTCCATAGTTCAGATCTATTTCCCAATCCCAATGCGCAGTTTTATAACCCTAATGAAAATTCCCAGACGCTAGCCCACACCTGTTACCCTACCATGCTGGTGGCTGAGGCGGGAGGATTGCCTCAAATTTGAAGGAGAATTTCCTGTTAATGCTAAGATTCTGTGGCTCCAATAGAAAAAAAAGGTTATTTCATAAACTATAAACCATGTAGAGAAATGAAGGCCTTTCTCTTTCCTTTTGCCTGAGCAAAAGAATGTAGGTAAGTAAAAGGCATTTCTTGGCCGCTGCTGTTGGAAGAGGTCACTTTAAAACCAACCCTGGGAGTGGAACCCTTTCCCAGTCCCCTGGAGATTAGTTCTATGAATGTATCCATTTCCTGCTGTGCCAAGGAGTCATTTCTGTTAGGAAGACCCATGTAGGAAATCTGTCTTTTGGACTTTGTTAGGGTTTAAAGATCATCACATACATTGTCATCAATGGACTTTGGACATGGTTTCAATTAAGCAATGAGAACCAAATAGGCTTCCAAGAGTAGGCTGCGCCCTGCCTGAGTTAGTACACATTGTGTTAAACTGGCTTTGAGGCCCTGGGTGACTGCATTTCACCAGCTCCATTTGGGTATACTTTGAGCGCAAATGGCTCTGTATCTCGTGCACACCAGCCTGCCCAGCGCTGTGAGACACAGACTGATACTTTTCTTTAAAATAGTTACTTTTATTTTATGTATGTGAATGCTCGCCCGCGTGTATGCATCGGATCCCCAAGAACTGTAGTTATGGATGGCTGTAAACCTCCTTGTGGGTGCTGGGAATTAAACCCACATCCTCAGCAAGAACAGGAAGTAACCTAACCACTGAGCCGTCTTTCTGGCCCCTAATCAATCATTATTTTTCTGATTTTTTTTTGAGACAGGGTCTCTCTATTATGTGACTTTGGCCGTCCTGGAACTGTTACTTAGACCAGGCTGACTTCAAACTCACACCTGTCTCTGCCTCCCGAGTGCTGGGATTAAGGGCATGTCCCACCCCCAGTCAGCCTAATCAATCATCCTTAAAAGATGTCAGCTCTAAAGAAAAGTGGTAACACAGTAGCACACGGGCATATTAACACCACACCAGAGAGCTGGCTCAGATGGCCAGTGGGCTCACCCTGCCTGTGACTCCAGTTCTAGGGGTTCATATACCCTCTTCTGCCTTCCGTGAGCACCGGCACACACCCGGCATGTCTTCACACATGCACACAATGCACATAAACAAAAATAAGTCTTTGAAACCATATCAGAAAAACCAGGCTCTAGAACTGATCAAACATACCAGTCTGACACCTCGAACCCTAAAAGGACGCCTAAAGTTGCTATGGCAATGACCCCATCAACCTGTCATCTGACTGTGTGGTGTGTGTGTCCAGGGATTGACAGGCACAGAACTCCTTACTGTCTCAAGTTTCACCCCGTCTTGGTACCCTCTGCTTGAGGCAGCCCGCTCGCACTGTTGTCTGTCTGTCTGTCCGTTTGTCTGGACCTTGTGCTACACCTGCCCTTCATGGTTCTGCCCCTGGGCAGCTCAGCTCTGTTACTCTGTTGCTCTCCAGCTGGGTTTGGTAGTCTCTGACCTGTACCCACCTCCATCTCTAGCAAGGGCCTCTTGGAACTCTGATGAACAGGGCTCTCTTCAGCCCTCTGCAGCCATCCTATAACCTATGTATATGTATAGATATGGGTGCAATTGCTGTGATGTTTGACGTGTCGTTGGACAGTAATTGATAGTAATTAATATCGAGTATAACAGGCATGGTGGTATATTGCTGTAATCCTAGTACTTGAAGCAGGAGTGTCGGAAGCTGAGGGTCATCTCAGGCTTCACGAGAGTCTGTTTGAAGAGTAACTAAATAACTAGAATACAAGAAGTCCTGCTTCCCAGTGGCCAGCTGCCAAGGGAAATCCAGACAACGTGGCAATTCGTAGTCAACAAAACTAGCAAGAAGCTTGTACATTTACTATTATTTAATAAATTCGACTTGGGCGGTGGTGGCGCACACCTTTAATCCCAGCACTCGGGAGGCAGAGACAGGTGGATCCCTGTGAGTTCGAGGCCAGCCTGGTCTACAGAGTGAGTTCCAGGACAGGCTCCAAAGCTACAGAGAAACTCTGTCTTAAAAAACAAAACAAAACAGAAAAGAAAAGGTCATTTGACCCCAAAATAATAAGCAATGCTTTAGTTAATTATTTGATATTGAATATTTTACATCAGAGTCAGGAAAGCACCTACACCCCCTGCAGAGTGATGTCAACAGCTAAGACTGCTTAGCTTTAGAGAGACAACTGAGGCCACCCTTGCTGTTTTATAATTTTTTTTAAAAATATTTATTTATTTGTTTATTTATTTATTTTATTTATTTATTATGTATACAATATTCTGTCTGTATGTCAGCAGGCCAGAAGAGGACATCAGACCTCATTACAGATGGTTGTGAGCCACCATGTGGTTGCTGGGAATTGAACTCAGGTCCTCTGGAAGAGCAGGCAGTGCTCTTAACTACTGAGCCATCTCTCCAGCCCCGCTGTTTTATAATTTACAAGAGATCAGAAAATCAGTCTCAAAGGGCAAGCTTGGTGCCACACACGAGCAGCCCTAGTACTCTGGAGACAGTAGCGGCCGCAATCCCTGCAAGTTCAAGGGCTGCCGAGGGGCTGTGTGGACAGCCTGTCTCAAAAAACAAACAAAAAATTGTAGAGTCATAATGAAAAAGCGGGAATGGGGGGCCAGGTTCCCTGGGGGCCGGGGAAAGACATCGCTAAAACTTCAGGGAAGCGGGACTCTTGCATTTTGTTCTATAAGCTGACTGCTGTCGCTGGTGGGGGGTGGCTGGGGTTTCTGTTGGTATTATTGTACGGTTGTGCGGAACACCATGAAGGCTTTGAAGATAAAGCATTGAACCGACATCTGTAGAAGCTGGGATGTGTGATGTGTGGACCTGTGGAGGCCTGAGGAGCCCCCAGGCGGAGGGAGCAGAAGGGAGGAGGTTGGTCGGCAAGGGGCAGCAAGGGAGAGCTGGTCCCGGTGGTCCACCTGGGAGCACATGGAAGAGTCAGGAGTGGGGCATGAGCAGAACCTGGGGGCACTGACACACAGTTCCAAGCCTCGGCACTTGGAAACCTCAGCAAAGCCCAGCGGGAGGGGACAGCACAGGACCAAGGGGGAGCGCTTGTCCCATCCATCGCCTGTTATCCATTTTCCAGTACCACGCATGTCTTTTACCTTCGCAGCAACACGATGAAGGGCGGGGTGCAGCTCAGTGGTAAAACATCCGCCCAACATGCATAAGGCCTTGGGTGGGACACACAGCATTTCAGAAAGAAAAACAGAAAAAACCACCACACAATACCACGAGATAAGTATTGTCCCCATTAAAACAAAACAAAGAAAAAATCCTCAGGGTTCACAAGATGGCTCAGTTTCAAGGTAAATGCCTCAAAACTGGTAAGCTGGTGACCCAGGGAGAGTCCCATAATCCACGAGAACAAGGAGAGAAATGCCTCAAAACATTGTTCTTTAACCTCCACACACACACGCACGCACACGCACACACGCACACACACACACATTATATATACACACACCAGATCTCATCACAGATGGTTGTGAGCCACCATGTGGTGGCTGGGAATTGAACTCAGGACCTCTAGAAGAGCAGCCAGTGCTCTTAACCTCTGAGCCATCTCTGACACAGATATAACTTGACAGCGGGCATATCCACCGTTAGTAAACACAAGGGAAGGGCGGCATTGTCGTCGCCTCTTGGTCTCTTATCGTTCTCACGCTGCTGACATCAATTTGTTTTATTTTATGTTTGGAAAAACAAAACAGTGCTGAGGCTAGAAAGGCGGCAGAAACAAGGCAGAGAGGCAGGCTCCTGGGGCTGAACCGCCTGCCAACCTTAGGCAGGACTGCGTGTGTGTGGCACGTTCTGCCACAAGGTGGCAGCACCTTATACTCATTCCTTCAGTGGCCACACAGAGTTTTTGCTTTGTGTTGTTTGTTTTCAGTGTAAATGTACTTAATAAGCTGGGTGTGGTGATACAAAGCTGAAGGCTGATATAGCCCCAGTGTTCAGGAGGCAGAGGCCAAAGGAACACTGCCAGGTCAGCCTGGTCTACATAACGAATTCCAGGCTAACCCGCGACACATAACAAGCTCAGCAGTTAGAGCATCGGCTGCACTTGTAGAAGACAGGAATTTGGTTCCTAGCACCCACAATGGGCATCTCACATCACCTGTAACACCAGCTGCAGGGCATCCAATCCCTCTTCTGGACTCCTACGGCCCATGTGCTCAAATGCACTCAGACAGACAGACAGACAGACATTCAAGCACATACACACAAATGAATCTTTTTTTAAAAAGGCAAAACAGAAAAATTAATAAAAATGTATGTTATAGCCCATATATGGAAACTGAATTTTATCTGGAGATACCTGGTCTGAATTAGACTTTGCTCTAAGTTCATAGGAATATTTCACACACCTGTAAGTTTTAGGATCTTGACATTTGACCCCGAACAAGTAGGACTAAACAGAACACAAATGTCACCTGAGTCTGACACAAAATGGAGCATGGCAATTGACTTTCCATGTGGGCGTCACAGAGGCCCGAGATAGGGAGCTCCGACACTTAGAGACCTGGCAAGGAAGACGTCCCTTACGTCTCCCATAAAATCCCTACCCCTCGGCCAGCCAGATGGTTCGGTGTGGAAAGGTACTTGCCTCGAAGCCTGGCCCCTGAACGTGATCCCCTGAACCCTCGTGCAGGTGAAAGGAGAGAGCAGACTCCATACACACTCTCTGATCCCTACACACCCACCACGGTGTGCACATGGGCGTGCACACACAAATACACCCACACTTAACGCCCACCCCTAGGCTAACTGGAAGTGTCACACAGCACACTCAGCTCTTGGTGAGGTGCCTGACACTTCTCACGCAACACTTGGCTACATCTCCAATAATTACAGATAATTATTGTTTATCTTGAGAGAACTCTGCCTGCTGGTTCTCAGCCTTGGATGTGCTTTAGAATCGTGTAGGAAGCTCCAGAAAGCCTAGCCCCCGTGGCCCCAGTCCCTGCGGCTCCGCTTTAGCACAGAGTGCGATATAATAATTAGTTTTGGGTTTGGGGTTTTCATTGTGTGCCAGGCACCTGCTCTCCCACTGAGCTAAATTCCCTTCCGTCGTTGGAGCTTTTAGACTCCCCCAGATGGATCTACTGTGCCTGCAGGATAGACGAATGTTCCTCTGGAGTCTAGAACAGCATGCTGACTACGTTTTCAAGAGGCTCTGGGGTGGAAGTGGCTTGTCTGGTGATACGAGATTAGGAGTTCAAACCAAAGATGGCTACTCAGAGCCTTGGGCTCTTAGGGCCGCTCTTGGCTCCTGGCTGCGCCTCTGTGCCGGGTCCCTCCTATGTCTAACTCACGGCAGTACAAGCTGCAACTCCGGTGCTTACTATGTGCCAAACCCTGAGTAAACAGCGGAACACATCACCTCCAGTCCGTACAACAACGTTCATGGGAGGACTCTTTTAGGAGGTAAGAGGCAGAAGCCGCTGTTCAGAGAATCCAGGAGACTGGCCGAGTTCCAGGCAGAGAAGCCAGTGCAGGTTTGGATGAAGGCTGTTGGGCTCTGAAAACCCAGGTTCTGTCTCCATCTTTAGGAATATGAGTCTCCAGCTGTAGGGAGTGAGTTCATAACTCAGGGACAGAGGAGATGCCAGCATTCTGGCCTTGGGGCTCAGTTCTAACACACACACACACACACACACACACAAACACGCATGCATGCACGCACACATGCACAAACACACACACACAAACACACACACACACACAGGAACTGGAGAGATAGCACAGCAGTCAAGAGCACTGGCTGCTCTTACAGAAGATCTGGGTTCGGTTCCCAGCATCCACATGGCCGTTCACAATCATCTGTAACTCCAGTTTTAAGAGATCAGATGCCCTCTTCTGTGTACACAGACATTCATGTATGTAGTCAAAACACATATACACAGAAAAAATAATGAAATAATAGTTTTAGAAGTTAAAGCAAAATAAAGCAAACAAAACCCCCCACAGTCTCAGGCCTTCTGGGGTCTCTTTACTGACTCTGCCTTCAAGGGCCTCGCTCACACAGGTTAGGCAGACTCTGACCCACGGGGCCTGTATGTGACTTGATCTCTTCCATGGCTGCGTCTCTTTCTATCATTTGGAGCTGTGACAAGAGTGATGGGGTTTTACTGTCAAGACACTAATATTTAGGGTTTTCTGAGGCTCCAGCCTCAGGATGGCCCTGCGGAGGGGAACCTGGCGGGTCCCAAAGATGACATGGGAACCCAAAGCTCTGGGCTTGCTTTCGTGGCATCCAGTCCCTCTTCCGCAAATCGGCCGCTAGGTGTCAGTCGAGACCCTGGTTCCGAGCGAGAGGCTCCCAACCGCAGTAGGAATTTTCCTCCCCTGTACAACAAACACAAAGCCAGGCTTTTCTCTCGCAGGAACATTCTGTCCAGCCGCAGGCCGGTGGTCAGGAGCCTCCTGTGTTTGGGGAACCGCTGCCCGCACATCTTTCCTGAGAACACTGTTCTTGATTGTATGGGACACTGCTACCTTGTAGCTTCCTCTGGGTCCTAGAGTCGCGCCTGGACCAGGCAGAGCTGCCACAGCTTCGTGGCTGTGACACAAGCAGGGTTGCTGCGGGTGTGCTGGGAGCTGGGCTGTCCCGTCCACCGGCTCCTTCCTCGGGGATCAAAACAGAGAGGAAGTCAGTCACGGTGCACCCCTGCCCAGCTCTGTCTCAGACCTAAAGGTGCGGGGTGGAGTTGGGTGGGCCGGTGGGGTCTTTCCCAACAGAACCCAACCACCTGGAGGCAGTCTATTGAGTACACTGTTGGAAGAGACTTTCTTTTCCCCGAGGTTATAAACATGGACACTTTGTTAAGCAACATCTGCTTTCTCTAATTAAAAAATAAAAGGAATTAAACGTGAGGGCATGCGCCTTTAATGCTGGCGCTGGGAAAGAAGAGGCCGGAAGTGAGTTTGAGGACAGCCTGGTCTAGATAGTGGATTTCAGGCCCCGCCAGAGTTACATTGTGAGATCCTGTCTCAAATTAACTAGGGCTGGAGAGATGGCTCAGAGGAGGACCTGGGTTCCCAACTCCCAATGGTTGCCCACAACCATATGTAAACACAATTCCAGAGAATCTGATCCCCATGTCTTTCCTGAGACCATGCTGAGCAGTCGGTAGTCCTCTCTACTCCAGGAGAGAAGGCTTGAGGAAGTACCCAAGAATGTGAGTCAGGAGATCAGTGACCCGAAGAAAAAGTCAGCAGGGATTTGAGGACACTTAAAGACTCAAGTTGGCCGGGCGGTGATGGCGCACGCCTTTAATCCCAGCACTCTGGAGGCAGAGGCAGGCAGATCTCTGTGAGTTCGAGGCCAGCCTGGTGGTCTACAAGAGCTAGTTCCAGGACAGAAACCAAAAAAGCTACGGAGAAACCCTGTCTCGAAAATCAAAAAAACAAAAAAACAAACAAAAAAAACCCCTCAAGTTGTTTTCCCTTTGGGGTCGTGTATCAGATACCCTCCAGATCATATATTTATATTATAATTCATAACAGCAAAATTATAGTCATGAAGGAGCAATGAAAATAATTTCATGGTTGGAACTGTATTAAAGGGTTACAGCATCAGAAAGGTTGAGAACCACTGCTTGAGAGTTATAAATACTAACAAATATAATAAATATATTTTGACAAAGGTGTACATGGTTGGTTACTAGGTAATTTTAGGGAGTTTCTGTTATATTATTATGAGTAATTATGGCATTGTAGATGTGGGTTGTTTTTTACCTTTCAGAGATTGAAATATTTATGAATGATATACCTCGAGTTTGCTTTAAAGTATTTCCTATAAGATTCGTGTGGGAGGGCAGGAGAGGTGACTCAGCACTTAAGAGGGCTTGCTCAGGACCAGAGTTTGGCTCCCAGCACCCAGGTGACAAGCCAGGTGAGCCTACAAACACCCGTGTTCTCGTTAGTGATCTGTCAACGTGACACAAGCTAGCAGTTGGGAAAGCGCCCCCACCAAGCGCCCTGTAGACAAGCCTGTAAATCATTGCCTTGTTTGAGGATTGATCCACAAGAGGGTCCAGCTCACAGTGGGCGGTGCCAATCCTGGGCAGGCGGTCCCGGGCGCTTTCAGAAAGCAGGCTGTGCAAGCCATAGTGAGCAAGCCAGGAAGCAGCACTCCCGCAGTGGCCTCTGCTTCAGTTCCCGCCTCCTGGTTCCTACCATGACTTCCTTTCATGTTGGCCTGTGATTGGACCACGGAAGCTGAACTACAGCTTTCCCTCCCCGTGTTGTCATGGTGCTTATCACAACAGAGATCCTTGGGGCGTGCTGGCTGGCCGCAGCGCTGATACTTCAGGTTCAGGAAGATATCCTTACACGGAGACACGGAGCGGCAGGTGCAAAGGGAAGACAGAGGAAACTCAGTGCCCCCGCCCCCACGCACAAAATAATCAATGTATGTTTGAAAATTTCCACAGCGGAAGCTTTCAAGATAAACCTAATTGCAAACACTGTGTGTTCACCGGCTCCTCTGCTGTCTGCGGAGCCCGGGCGGGCCTCAGGGCTGTTCGCGGGCCAATGGGAAGATCGCGGGCTTTGCCATCAGTGAGATCTGGCTTCATTTCCAGCTCTGCTCCGTACACACCACGTTACCTTGGGCAAATCACTGGCTTCTGAAGAACAAGCGTGGGGTACAAGCACCGGCCCGGCTACCTGCTTCAGGAGACTGAAGGAACAGGTGAGTCCACGTGAACACCACACGCCTGGCACACAGGAGACGCTTGTACATTCTTAATTATCTCACAGCAACCCAGTTATTCTCTTTGTACTCTGTTGGTTTTTAAAAATAGACGTAAGAAATTTCAGAGTCTATGAAGCGGAGGTGAACTCTACCTCCCCCGTCTTCTCTCTAGGGGAAGATTTCTGCCTGTCTCGAAAAAAAAAAAAAAAAAAAACTTCAGCCTTTATCTGTCCAACCTTTTTTAAATGTTTAAATATACACAGGCATATGTATCTGTAGAGTGTGCATTTTTAAAGTAAAATGGAATTTTACGTGTTGCTCTGAAATTTCCCTTTTTAATTTTTATCTATCTATTTATTTAATGTGCATTGGTGCTTTGCCTGCATGTGTGTCTGTGTGAAGGTGTCAAATCTTGGAGTTACAGTTGTTAGCTGCCATACGGGTTCTGGAAATTGAACCCAGGTCCTCTAGAAGAGCAGCCAGTGCTCTTAACTGCTGAGCCGTCTCTCCGGCACTGAAATTTCCTTTCCATATCATGCTGCAGTGTGTGTTTGTGTGCTTGCGTGCGCACACATGTGTGTGTGTGTGTGTTTCAAGGCAAGTACTTAAGTGGTTTTACCAACCAAGCCAGGTCCTCTTTCTATGTCCACTCATGTGCTCTGTAGACGTGGTTTTATGGATTTCACTTACATGCATCCGCTCCTGGCTGTAGGTGTTTATCTGATAGCAGAAAAGGCCAGAGGGTTCAAGTACAGTCTGGTAATGCTGCAGATGGTTCTACTGTCCCTCTACAATGTACTGAGAATGTTTTGTTTGGTTGTTTTATTTTATACACTAAGGCTTCGGTATTCTTGACTATGTTTTTAGGCTGTGTGCTGAGAGGTACCATCTTCTCTGCACCACTGATTTCTCAACAAGCACTGAATTGTGGCTTGATTTGCTTTGATCAGTGGGGAAAGTCAGGCTTCATTCTGCCGCTGCCCCAGTTGGAGGAGAGTAACACTGCATGGCGTTGACATGGCTGGAAGCAGCGGTGGGCTGGATGAGATAAACGGGAGCCCCAGTTTCCTTTGTGAAGATTCTATGAGGCAGGATCCTGAAAGAATAAAGCAAAAAAGCCTCCCCCTCAAAAGAAATCCCAGAGGATGCCGCCGTGAAAAGGTGGACGAGGAAAGAAGGGGGTTGGAGCAGCTCACTTTCCCCTCCTGTTGTCCTGGTGACTTTTAGAGAGGGCAGATTCAGGAGAAAGATGGTTTACAAAGAGTGGGGGAAAAAGCCAACCGAGTCCGGCCGGCTTTTCTTGCGCGAGCACCTGCCCCGCGCTGTACAATCGGTCCTAGGCGGACTCCTTAGAAAGATGGCTTTGTGAGCCGCTCTCAGCTCAGGGGAGGCCAACAAAGGCCAACAACTGGCCTTTGTCCTCGCGGCTCTCCCCGTCGTCCCACGATAAAGCTTCTGGTTCCGACCACGGGGAGGGCTGGGCAAGAAGAAATTCTCCCATTGTCTGTTGGAAATGAGATCAATAAGGTGACATCATTCATGATGTAAGGCTTGCCCTGGGTTCCGGCTGTCCCAGGTGCAGGAAATCACGAGAGGCTTCCTTGCTGCATCTATTTCTTTAGGCCCTCGGGCGATCTGGACGCGCAGAAAAGGAAACCTTCTGACCCATCCCTCTTCCCCTCTTCTGTGCTCTGACTACCCCAGCCTAGAAAGCCACAACAGGCTCTTTGCCACCGTAGCCTCTTCCCAAACACAGCCAGCACTGTTGGAGAATCACTCATTCTCTTGTCTGTCTTTCCTTCTGGCCAGCCTCGCGTTTGGTCCAGAGAGTAAAGCCGAAAAGCGCTTGCGTGAGCAGCCATGGAGAGACAGGCTCAGCCCCAGAGGTTTAACAGCTCAAGGGCACAAACAGACAAACCCAGAGTCTGGGGTGGTCTGTGAAACAGCCGAACTAGCTTCATCAGCAAGTCAGCATCCTAAGAAGAAACACATAAACACAAAGATGTAATGGGATCGGGGGAAACTGTCCCGAGATATTAAGAGTCAAAAGGCAGGGTTGGCGCGATGGCTGTCAGGAAAAGGTGCTTGCCACGTATGCCTAGCCTGAGTCAGTGGCCTGCACCCGCATCGAGGTGGAAGGAGAGAACTCATTTCACACTTTGTCCTCTGACCTCCCTGTGACTCATGTATCCACACACACTTTCAACACACACACACACACACTCACTCACTCACTCACTCACTCACTCACTTTCAGCACACACGCCCGCATCCATAGTATTTCTATGCAAAGCTTTCAAATGTCGTTGATTGAAAACTTCATAATAAAATAGCAGCGTGGGGCCAGCTAGATGGCTAAGCAGGTAAAGGTGCGTGCCATGCAATCCTGAAAATCTGAATTTGGTCCTCGGCACTCTTGTAAAGGTGGAAGGGGAATCAAATCCATCGAGTTCTCTCCTCAGCCCCACCCACGCTCCTGCTGTGGCATGGGAACCCTTCCTCGTCACGCATCACGCGTGAGCGCGCACGCGCACACACAGTAATAAAACGCATCGATTTTTAAGATGCAAGACGGAAGTGTGGCAGAGGCAGGACAGGTCAGCCTGACCCCTGGAACGGGTCACTATACATCTTGTCACCGCTGGCTGAAGCACATCTGGCAGCTTGGATCGCACCTGAGACAATGAGATTACAGAAGGAAGGGATGCTGGGAGGTGAGGCTTCTCATCGTTGCCTCAGCACTGCGAGCTGAGCAGCTGCCAATGTTCTTTGCCTCTAAGAAATGTGAATCACACTCCCGGCCGTTGCCGACTAACTCAGGAAGAATTTTTGATTCTGTGAGCGGATGAAACGCTTCTCATTCTCTCTCTCCTCTTCCCTCTCCACTTCTTCCATGAGTACAACAATCAGAGACAAAAAACATGACCAAGTGTGTAAATATGCTCCTCTAATGACCTGGGGTCAGCAAGCACCAAGTGTAATAATTTTCTTTATATTCCATATACTGCCGTATTGATGTAACCTACTTGGTAGTCCTACTCAAAGCAAATAAATAAATAAATAGATAAAAATAAAAAAGAAAAGAAAATCTTGAAGTTGATTTGCAGAGTGAAGAATTTACCTTGCTGTTTCTTTCTTCATTTCTGCAGTGGAGTAAAGAAAAAGAGAAATACCTTCGCTAGAAACTCAAAGGGGACGGAGTGTGGCTCAGGGGTAGATAGACGCTTTGCTGTGAGGCTTGAGTTCATTCTCCAGACCCAAAAGGCCCTCTACTGATTTTAAGGAAGAAACGTCCTGTGGGGATCACTGAGATGTTAAATAATTGTTTGGAATTATTGTGGTTTATGAAGATGATAAATAACCATGACAATGATGGGCGCATTATGTGTGTGAGTGTTGGTGTGTGTGTACCACAGCGCTTGTGTAAAAATCAGAGAACTACTTTGGGGGTTGATTCTCTCCTTCTGCCATGGGTTCTGGGAACTGAACACAGGTTGTCAGTATGGTGTGTCTGTCCATCTGGCCAGGGCTAAGGTGCTTCTCTTTAAAGTATGATTGCAACTGTACGTGTTCCTATTTTCTGGAGCAGTTAGGACTGAGGGCTTGGCCATCAGCTGTGGCTTTTAGGCCATTTGTCTTGTTTTTCCACTCAGCTTCCTTTCTCCTCTTCCTTGGCATGGGAAACACTGGAGATGCTGAGAGAAACCAGTCTCCCTTAATCTATTTGAGTTTCTGGTTATGGTGGCCCAAAGTAAAACATGCCACCTAGATTTTTAAAACATAATAAATAATTGTATAATAATAATAATAATAATAAATATTGTCTGTCTAGTTTGTTTGAATTGGGTTGGTGTCATTTCTAGGCAAAGTCTTTGGCCGTATGGTCTGTGGCTGCTTTGTTTGGTCACCGTTTGGGCCACTGGGTCATCTGGTCTATCACTTTGCCACCCTGTAGTACAGAACAGAAAGGCAGCAGCCCTGTCTTGGAGGTCACAGCTGAAGAGCCAGTGACCACACAGCAGATGACCAGAGTGCTGAACGTGTCCTAGCCGCTACTCCTAGGATGCCATAATTCAGGATTTTTTTGTTTTTGTTTTTGTTTTTCGAGACAGGGTCTCTCTGTAGCTTTGGAGCCTGTCCTGGAACTAGCTCTTGTAGACCAGGCTGGCCTCAGACTCACAGAGATCCGCCTGCCTCTGCCTCCCGAGTGCTGGGATTAAAGGCGTGCGCCACCACCTCCCCAGCAGGATGCCATAATTCTCACGGCTACCTTGGAGATGACTTGTTTCCATTTCACAGAGGGAAAAGAAGATGAAGCAAGGAGAAGTCACGATCTCATCCAAGGTCACCCAGGTCAGATATAGATTTGGGATTTAAACGCAGGCCCCCTGGCTTTCAGGTCCTGCATTCCACAGCTGCTCCACACAGCATCTTGTGTGCTCGGGCCCCAGCTTGTGTGCTATTTTGAGTGCCGTGGAGCCTTGAAGTGGCAGGAGTGGACACTAGGTCGTCCTTTGGAGGCTCTGCTCAAGTCCCTTTGCCGTCTACAGTCCCTGCACCCCGCAAACAGCCACCGATTCGTGCCCCACTGCCACGGAGAAGCCGTTCCCACCACTAAACACCTCGGAAACTGTGAGCCCCCCATAATACAGGTGTTACGGCTGCTCTTGGTGGTCACCTTAACTACCATATCTGGAACCAACTAAAACCCGAGTGACTGGGTACACCTGTGAGGGATTTTTTTTTTCTTAATTAAGTCATCTGAAGTGGGAAGACTTTGCCCCTTTGAGCCGTGGAGTCTGCATCCATGAAACAGAAACAACAAGGTCCTCCTTGCAGGGTTGTCATGAGTAAGTGAGGTGCTGGTCGTCTAAGCCAATGAGAAATGCAAATAAAGCTACACCGAGATTTCCTCCCTGCCCCCCAGCCAGAATGGCAGCCTCAGAGAACAAACAGCACACACTGGCTACCACTGTTTGTCAAAAGGGAAACCTTGTCCACTGCCGGTGGGAATGTTAACCAGTCCGGTCACTAGGGAGGTTCCTCAAAGTGCTGAAAATAGATTTACCACGTGACCCAGCGATATCGAGATATTTACCCGAGGGTCTGAGTCAGCACATCGCGGAGACAGCTGTGCATGCATCACTGGTCTCTGCCGCTCTGCTCACAGTGGCTAAGTTACGGAGCCAGCCTGGGCGCCCGGCAACGGAGGGATGGGTGGAGAAAATGGATGTACACGATGGAACACTTTTTAGTTATAAAGAACAGTTATGTAGAAAAATGTAGAGATAATCAAATTAAGCAAATTAAGTCAGTGTCAGAAGGACAAGTGTTGTATATTTTCTCTCGTTTGTGGATCCTAGACATAGATCCATAAAGCCATATACACTGACTCGAAATCATTGAAGCAAAACTATCTGCAGAGAAACTAAGAGGGAGTGGAAGGGGGAGGTGGGAAAAGAGAGGGGAAAAAAGGGGAGAGTAATGGGGTACAGGAAAAACAGGCTCAAAGTTAATTCTATATGTACATGAAAATGGCCTTGTATAAACCAGTATATAAAAAATGCGTAACTAAAAAAGCTATCATACTGGGTATGGAGGGGCTTGCCTCGAATCCTGGCACTTGGGAGGTAGAAGATGCATTTCTGTGAGCTGGAGGCCAGCTTGGTCTATGGAGTGAGATCCTGCCCCCACCAAATGCTATCTAGGCTATCGGAGATGATTAATGAACGGGACCAACTGCCATAGGCTTGGTTGGTCCTAAATTAGGGGCTTTGAACACAGATGAAGGAGAGTCTGCGCCCCAAGACGCCACGGAGAAGCACACGACTGTCTCCTTACTTTGAGGTGAGCCTAGGCAGGTCACAAACGGAAACTTTTAAAGACATCTTTAGAAACTGACAACCATGATGCCATCCAAATTCTCAGTGAGTGTTTGATTAACATCCTCGGCACTTGAGGGCACCGGCACAGAGCCTTGTTTCGGGGCCAACTTTCTTATCCTTAGCCATGAAATGATTTGTCCCAAAGCTCAAAGGATCCCACAGGCACAGTTCCAAGAGAAGCAGGTTCTGATTGGAGGAAGAGACAAGGAGCAGGGTCTAGGGGGTCCCTCCAAGTGGGTTCACATCATGGCTCTACCACACACTGGCCATTTGTGGTCCTGGGTCAACTTCCTCATCAGAAAAGCAGGGATAATTCTCATTTTCCTAGATTGTAATAAGGGGAATCTTGTGGAGGACATGCCATCATTCCCTCCTCACTGTGTGTTGTGGTACCACTGTAATCCCCAAGCCTGTTGATTCCATCCTCAGCGGAAGCTCGAATCCTCATTGCTGCCCACACTGACAGACATGAGTCATCCAGCTACAAAGACTGGGAATGCAGCCAGGGAGAAAGTTTGGTCTGCAAAGTTACAGGCTTCCCTGCTCAGAAACAACTAGGTAACCCCATAGGCTGGGGGAAGACAGTGGGGACCGGAACGCACCACCAACGGCAGAAGTGGGGAGAAATGGGAAGTGGGGAGAGAGGAGGAGGGTGTCTTGGAGGGAGCAGGAACCAGAAAGGGGAACCCCTTCAGTGATCAGCCTTCCTTCACGCTGCTGTCTGCCGCGGATACACTGTCCATGGCCCACAGAGTTCTGGTATGGAACGAGCTCTTTGGCTCCCAGGAGCAGCAGCATCAACTATTGTAAAGCCTCAGAACAGAAAGTGAGGAGACAAGGCCTCCTCCCGGAGTCACGGTGCTAGGAAGGAAGCCCTTAACTCTTGCCCGGAGTGAGGTCAGGCAGAGGCAACCCGACTTTGCCTTAGGGTTGGCACGGTAGCCGGATACCTTTATCGTGTTCTGCATATCCCCAACCGCGAACATTAAGGACGTGGGACTTTGTTGAGTTAAATTGGTGACGGCCTCCATTCTGACTAGGCACTGTCCAGTCCGTGTCAAAGCCACCTGCCGAAGATGACGCTGTGTAACGGGGTCACACGCACAGATCTGATTTAGTTGTTCTCGCAGTTTATAATTAGACCTTGTTGTCAGGAAGAAAAAAAAAAGCTGAAAGCAGCTGTGTTTCACTGCTGTTCAGATCTGTGACCCAGTTTTGTTTTTTTTTTTTTTTAAATTAAAAAGGTGGCGCTGATGTTTGTCACGTCTTCGCACCTTGCTCGCGCTCCTTGGGGTGCTGTGTTCTCTGAACTGCGAGCGTGGGGGAGGCGCGACCTGGGAGGGCAGCGGGCACACCTCGGGAAAACTCCAGAAACAGAGCCGCTTCCTCTGAACTTCACCTCCACAAATTGCAAGGGAGCAGGCAAAACAGATTCTCGGAAGGTTCATCTTAAAACCTGATGGGTCGGGAACCCTCCATGGTTCAGTGAGTAAAGGCTGCCTGAGTGTAGTCCCCAGAAACGACATTGGTGGAGGGAGAAAACCAGCTACCCACGGTTGTCCTCTGACCTCTCCTAGTAAATAAATATTTTTAAAAATTAGGTGGGCGGTGGTGGCACAGGCCTTTAATCCCAGCACTGGGAAGGCAGAGATAGGCAGATCTCCAATCTGGTCTACCAGAACTAGTTCCAGGACAGGTTCCAAAGCTACACAGAGGAACCCTGTCTCGAACAAAACAAAACAAACAAGCAAAAAATTAAATGGGGTTGGGGCTATATCTCAGTTGGTATATACTCAGAGATAGGAAGCCCTAAGTTCAGTCCCAGCACTGCGTACATGGGGCACACTTGGAACCTTGACACTGAAGAGGTAGAGGCAGAGGACCAGAATTTCAAGGTCAGTAGTTGGAGGCCAGCTTGGGCCATGCATGATGCTGTGTAAAACAAAACAAAACAAAGACGGATCTTAGCCAGGTGTGGTGATGGTGCAAATCTGAAATCTGAAATCAGGATTGTTCCAAATCTGAAACTTTTGTTCTTTTAAAAAAGAAAAACGTGCGGGTGTGTGTGTGGAGGGACGGACGCGAGACGAACACGGGAGAGGGGTGGAAGAACACGCAGACACGTGGATCCCACGTGGGTCCTTTTAATAGGAAAGGGGCTACAGATAAGGTTCAGGTGTGCGACACGAGAGGATAGGGCGGGGAAAACGGGGGAAAAGAGAGCGCAGGGAGGGGCGACTCTCAGTTTTAACGGGGAACGCGAGGGTTCCTGGGAGAAGTGTCCTTGCGCATTCGCGCGCTTGTGTCCGTAATCCAGGAGGGTTCTGGGAGCTGTAGTCTCCGAAAAGAACAACAGAAACCAGCTAGGTCTTCATCCTGAGACTCTGTCTTACTGTTCCCTCAACCTTCTGAAAAAAGGGGCAGATTATTTGTAGGCAAATAACTACAGCACTTGTTATGATGTCTTCATGACAGGGGTGAGCTATTGAGTTGTAATGTGAACTACTTCCTGCCTTCTCTCCCGGTATACGAGGTCGGACCATCAGACTGTGTCCCTGGAGGTCTTGGATCCGGAAGCCATGAAAGTCTGTCTGGACTTATTTTATTAGGCTGTCTTCTTGAGATAGACAGGAGACAGAGCTCCAGGAAAGTCAAGTTGTGACTCCCCAAACTGGCAGAGAGTATCTGGTCCAGACGGTCCGGGGTTAGGTCCTCCGTGATGAAAAAGAGCCTGTTGGTCCGGACTGACCCTGTCTAGGCTCTGTTGTGGGCCGGGAGTAGGTCAGCTTCGAGGACCAGGGCAAGGCAGCTCTTTAGGAGATGAGTTACTAGGATGTGTTTGTAAGGGTTGTGCATTTAATTTTGGAGTTGTGATTGAACCCCAGCTTTGTTGTGAACGTGCAAAACAGATATAACCCTTGTGGCCCCTTCCCAGCATTTCTTGTTTTATCCTTCTTTTGGGCGGTCCCAACTGTCCCAACAGGAGAAAGAGGTTTAGGGTGGGCTGTGGCTCAGGTGGTAGAGTTCCTGTCCTGGGTTCAGTCCCCAGCGTTATGTCAGTCAGGTGTGGTGGCCCCCCAGACATAGAGGCAGGAGGATCACAAAGAAGCTCAGGGCCATCCTCTGCTATACGTCGTGGGTAGAGGCTAGCCTAGGATACATGAGACCCTGTCTTAAAAAAGGAAAAGGCTTAAAGAAAACAAACGAGGACTGTCTTTTTGTTTTGTTTTGTTTTTCATTTTGGAGACAGGATCTCACCTGTAGCCAGCTTGGAACTCACAACACAGCCCAAGTTCATCCAACGCGCATGCCTCGGGCTCCCGAGGGCTAGGCCTACAGCTGGGAATGCTATGCCCAGGTTAGGACCGTACTTTCCACCTGGCTCTCAGGTTGTCCAAAGTCATAGTTGTTCCCCTCTCAGTTCATTATGGAAAAACGCTAACAAACAAGAAAACACACCTCATCTAAAACAAAAGCAATAAAAAGACCATCAAACTGGGTGGATACCGTGTTACTGAGTATGCTTCTGACCTTAGAGAGCCTGTGTTTCCACCCTCCAGTGAGTTACAGCTCCTCCCATTCTAATCTTACACATCTGACGAATGGAGGGATTGGAAGGATTCCCCACAGATGAGCTCGAGACTCCATCATTGTCGGTCTTTGATTCTCCACTGCCCATGTTCCTGTCGTGATAGGCACAGCAGTGCACACCGGATTGAACATTAGTGGGTACCAACAGCTTAGCACAGTATTGTCGGTGCTGGTTCTGTTGGTACAGTGGGCAGTGTGGACGGTCCTGGATGTGGTTGGGGACCACAGATTGGATCTGGAATGGCTGGTGGTGACTCCATGTAAGAGTTATTCTGAGCCATATATCCAACTCAGCCAGGCTTGGTGTCTTATGCCTGGAACCCCAGCCCTCCAGAGGATTAGGCAGAATAATCATTGTGAGTTAGAGGCCAGCCTGGGGCTACCTAGTAGTGAGTCCCGGGACAACCTGGGCTAGCGAGTGAAGGATAAGAAAAAAAAGGAAACAACGGCTCTATATCGTGTAGGCCCATATCTTTATCTATAATAATCTCCAACTCAATCAAAATTCAAGGTATCCTCAACTCAACTTCCTCTTGGCAGCATGCTCGAAAAGCTGTAGTCGTTTCCGTGCGATCCTCCACGCAGGATCCTTTCAGTGGAAACCAAAAGTGATCTTAATTGACTGCGATGAAACGATTTTACTTCGGAAACGTATATGGGAAGATATGGCCATGCAGCCGCGTGAAGGCTACCCTTCCAGATCCAGGAAGGGGCCGTGCCAGCCAGCGAGGCAGGAGGTGTCAGAGTCATGGCGCTCTGTTGTCCTTCCTCCCTGGCACACAGCTTACCCGGTCTCAGGTGCCAGTGACCCCAAAATTCAGCATGGTGTGTCCAGGCCACTCTTCTCTGAAGAGCCTTGAGAACAGCTGACAATAGCATCTGCCTGGCCAGCCTTTCCTAACTTCTGAAATGGCTTATTATAATTTTAAAAAACTGTGTTGAAAACAGTAGTCTTGGAATCCTTGTATGCCATGGGTAGGAATTCTAATAGTATAACTACTAAAGAAGTTCCTTAACAATAATTAAAAACAGAATCACCACGAGAGGCTGGCCTGGTGGTACATGCCTATCACCCCAGTGCTTAGGAGGGGAGGGCAGGAGGAGGATGAGCTCAGGGCCAACCTGGGCTACGTGGTGTGTCCCACACCAGTCTAGGGCTACAGAGCTAGACGGGGCCTCAAAACAACAATAACAGAGCTAATTGTTGGGGCTAGGGGTAGAGCTCAGTAGCAGGGCTCTTGCTACCATGTGTGGCGCTCTCGAGTCCACGGGCAAGCAGGCAGAATCACTGTGTGGTCCAGAGGTCCCAGATCTGGATTTGGGAAGAAGAATTAACTTACAGTCTGGCTTAGTAAAAGCAGCTGCCACCAGGCAACTCCTGCCGCTTGTCCTCTGACCCTCACAAGCATGCCATGGCACAAGTGTGCATACACACACGCACACACACATGCACACACACAATATAATAAAAATTCTTTTTATTTAATTAAGAAGTTGCAAGCCTACAAAATTGTCTAGTTTTTAAAAGTGTCTATTATGGTTTTCTAAAAAAGGTGTGTCTTGGGCGCTAGACAGGTTGTGCTAAGAATTGATGTTTGTGAGATTTATTGGACTCTCAGAGAAACCATTAAGCTATTTGGATTTGCCAGGAAGACCAGGAAGGCGAAAGCAGTAATAATCGTTTACTGTGTTCCGTGCGTATGGTTATCTCAGTGGGTCTTTAAAGCCCCGGTGTATGGCAGGTAGTAACTTTATTTAAACATTAGGAAACTGAAACAGAAGTGTCCCTCCTCCGTTCACACAGCGAGGATACGAGGGATCGTTTTAATTCTAGAGCATTTGCCTTCAGCTATAGGATGTCACTTCCTGGTTGGTAGGTGACATCTTCTTGTTTCCACATATAGGGACATCAGTGTACTAGTGTACATACAACTGAACTCACATTTTTTATTATTTTTGCCACGGGAGAACATGTAATATGGAAATGAACTATACTCAGTGTTGTAAGGTTTAGTTCAAAGACGACTGTCCTGGTTGGTAGCTACAAACATCCCACAAAAGTGTCGCCACAGAAACAGAATTTAGAAAGATAATATTTACACCGATCTCAGCCACAGGGTACGGCTGAGTCACAGCTGCGCCAGTGTGCTTGCGTCTCTTAGAGTCTACTTATTAGAAAATTAAGGGACAGAATGTCACCGGTGCAGAAGTGTCTCACAGCGGGTTCCGTAAAATATAACAAACGGAACCAAAAAACGAAGCTGGTCCCCTCAGAACCGCGTTGGCTTCAATTACAGGACTTTATTATCAAGATTTGATATTTTTAAAAATTATGTGATATGGGGATGATATATATAATTGGATTATATGTATATATTGGAATATATATAATTGCAGATGCCCTTGAGAGCCAGGAGAGGGCATCAGATCCCCTAGAGCTGGAGTTACAGGCAGTTGTGAGCAGCTGGTCCAGGGTCCTGGGAACCAAACTCAGGTCTTCTGAGAAAGCCTTGCTCTTGGCGGCTGAGCCACCTCTCGGGCCCCATCAGGCAACTTTGCATATTTCTTCTCACCACTTATTTCAGCAGTGATGGAAGAACTCCCATCAACAGATGAATGGATAGACAGGGATAGGCACGCAGCCAGATCCACTCGGCATCATCAGGTGCTACCACAGAATGAGCTGGAGCAGAAGCAACTCTGCTGCAGACGCACAGCTGCAGACTGCCGAGCACACCTCAGTACAAGGAAAGTCCGCTCAGAAATGGTTACAATGTGTGCTGTGCCACAGTAACAAGTTGGTAACCAAACTGATGTGGGAGCCGATGCAGAAGACAGACGCACTGAAACTTTGCTGGTAGGCCACGACCTCGTGGTGTTGCACACATTAATAGAAATGGGTTAAATTAAGATATAAGAGTTATCCAATAAGAAGCTAGAGCTAATGGCCAAGCAGTGATTTAAATAATATAGTTTCTGTGTGATTATTTTGGGTCCGAGCTGCCGTGCGACCGGGAAACAAGAGGCCTCTTCTTATAACACCCAAGCAGTGGGAAGACTGAGACAGGAGGGCTGAGAGCCGTGGGCCAGCCTAGGCTACCTGGAAAGCTCTTCTCACAACACCAATAACACTAACGGACCAACCAACCAAACAATACGGTCTAAAACCCTCTCCCCTTGTCAAGTCTTAGCAAAAGTGCTAAGGTCATACCTACACTTGTCTAGAAAGGTGGTTAAGATACCTCTTCCTTTCCCAGCGACGCATGAAAGGTTGCATCTTCTTTTCCATTAGACTTGCAGCAGGCCAAGCGTGGAGGCAGATGTAAGCACGCACTTGCAAGTTCACAGTACAGATAGCGAAAAGACCGCAGGACACAAGCGATTCTGCCAGCCATTTTCCTCTTTCTTCCTTTGGTTTAGAGAACATAGTTACTTTGCACACACATACACAATGTAATTCTTATTGGTAATTACAAAGGATGTAGCAGGAGATTAAAAAAAACTAATAACTATGTAAAAGCTTTTTTGGCTTGAACTTTTAATACAATGGCTCTTGATGGACACTCCAGGATTTGTAGCTCAGAAGAGTCCTGGGATCAGAGCGTCTGAGAACGGCTTCCCTGTTTTCTACACAGCCCCTTCCAGGACAGGGGCCCCTCCCGTGGGTACCATGGCACTTCTGAGACGGAGTGGTGTGGTGACTTTGAATCAGCCGGGTTAATCTCTGGTCCACTCTGCCTGCTAAGACATTCTGGCCACGAGTCAACAATGTCTCTTGGACAGTGGTCCCCAGCAATTGGTGTTAGAACCCACTTTTCGGATTGGAAGATAACACCCATCGGCCTCACTAGAGGGAATCGATAATCCCCCCCTTTCGGTGACTCAGGAGCAGACTCATTCTGAGTCAGCCAGGAATTTGAAGACAGTGTGGCAGAGCCAGGGCTTTCACAGCTGCGTTTCCCGGAACCAGCAAATCCCTGGCCCCACACCGAATCTGGGAAACGCACCTCGCTGTTTTTCCCAGTCAGTTAACATTTTCACGTGCATATGCTCGTGAAAAAAGTGAAAGGAAAGTTCACAAGAGAAGGGCTTTGAAAAGAAAACTTGGCCATGATTAGCCCAGCCTTTCATATCTTGGCGGCTCTCCCTTTTAAAGTGACTCCGTGTACTCTCTTTTCAGAAAGTCCCGGTAAGCATTCGGCCCTCGGCTTAGGGGTTGATTGGTCCCTGCGCGTCAGAGCAAGGCCAGTTAGGGCAGCCCAGGAGGGACGCTGGGAAGAGATAGAAGAGTGTATGGTTCTGCTCTCAGAAGGTGTGTCAGCTGCTGCTCAAGTGGTCAGAGGGGACGCACAGCCTCCTAAGGTAGGGAGAGATCCATTTCTTCCTGGATTTTCATTATGGTAAAAATCTGAAATTCCTTTAGGAATTCTCCTTCCGAGAATCAGTCTTAAGGAAATGACGAGATATTGAGACAGCACGATGTGTCTGCCGTTATTCATGAAACTTAAGAGCCAACTGAGTGCTCACGAATTAAGGTTCATTCCAAAACTCTGTGGTTGTATATTCTATGCTGGCTAAGAAGAATGGACATTTAGGAAGTCTTTAATGGCACAGGAAAATTCTCGATATAGATTATTGGTAGCCACCTATATACTTGGCATTGATACTTGTTAGTTGAAAACTAAAAAAAACTGTACCTATGTATACTACATTTTCTATTATGTAAATATTTTGGTGACAAAGTAAAGAAAACTTAATCTTTAAATTTTACTTATTTATTTTTATTTTATGTGTATGAATGTTTTGCCTACATATATGTCTATATACTTGGTACTTGGCTGGTACCCTCAGAGGCTGGAATAGGGTATTATATCCTCAGGAATTGGAGTTAGGGGCGGTTGTGAGCCACCATGTGGTTGCTGGTAATTGAACCCAGGTTCTCTGGAAGAGCAGTCAGCGCTCTTAACAGCTGAGCCATCTCTGCAGCCCTGAACACTTATCTAATGGCTGGCACCAATGTATGTCACCAGGGGAAAGCTGTCTTTGTGAAGATTCTGAGAAATGACCAAGGATTCAGCAGATATACACCAAGAGGGCTGGGAGCTGCTTTGCTTTGCGTGAAGCAAAGACAGGGATTTGGTTCAGTGCTTCTGAAAGGAGGGGGGAAGGAGGGGAGAGGGAGGAAGGAGGGGGGAGGGAGGAAGGAGGGGGGAGGGGAGAAGGGGATTGCATGACTAAAGGCTCTCTCAGAATTGCTAGTTTCAAAGAAGTTTAACTCAGTCTAGAAAAACAACAACAACAACAGACCTAGGTACCTGTTTAGACAGACTTGGATCCAGATACTTTGGCATCCTTATGTGAGCTCTGCCCTCCCCTTCCCTTTCATCCCCTCTCCTCTGCTCCTTCTCTCCCCTCCCTCCCCTTCCCTTCACTTCCATTTTTTTCTCTTCTCTCTTTCTTTCTTCATTTTAAAACAGGGTCTTCTCACTTAAAAGTGTGGCAAAAGGAAGGATTAATTTTTTTAAAACTTATCTACTCTTGTGAGTGTGAACGTGTGTGCAAACACACCTGAGTGCCATGGTGCATGCGTGGAAATTAGAAGACAGCTTTTAGTAGGGCGTTTTCTCCTGGCATGTGGGTCCTGGGGATCAAACTCAGGTTGAGCTTGGGAGCAGGCACCTTTGCCTGCTAAGCTGTCTTGATAACCCAAGGCAGGCTGAACACTTCTAGACTCTGGGACTCCAGAGCACAGGACAGGGCTGGTTCTCTTCCCATCTCCTGACTCTTTTTTCCTTTATTGTACTTCTTTTAAAAAATCGACAAATCTCGGGACTGGAGCTATGGCTCAGCAGTTAAGAGCACCGACTGCTCTTCCAGAGGACCCAGCACTCATATGGCATTTCACAACCATCTGTAAGTCCAGAGGACCTTACACCTTCATACAGACATATATGTGGGCAAAACACCAGGGCACGTGAAATAAAAATCAAGAAATCATTTAAAAATTAAAATCTCTTTCAGTGTGTGTGTGTGCATCTGTGGTGGCAGAACATGCCAACTTATGCCAACACATGCCAACTCACGCCAAGCCATGCCAACACATGCAAGTCACGCCAACACATGCCAACTCAGCCAACACATGCAAACTCAACCAACACATGCCAACTCATGCCAACACATGCCAAGTCACGCCAACACATGCCAACTCACGCCAACTCATGCCAACTCACGCCAACACATGCCAACTCATGCCAACTCAATGTTTCAGAGAGCAGTATGGGGCCAGGATTCACAGTTACTCACTGAAACTTGTTCTTGTTTTTTTTTATATATGCAAATATTATTCCTGCTCATAGATAGCAGGAAATAAATGAAAGCACTGGGCATGTTAACGTATCTGTCGTCCCAGTACTTGGGCGCTGTGACAGGAAGAGCTAGGGTTTAAGGCTAGCCAGGCTACAACGCTAGACTTTGTCTCAAAACCCAATCAGACAAAACAAAACAAAACAAAAACAAAACAAACTCTCTTTGCCACTATGAAGACGAATATCAAATATTCTGGTGGAAAGCCAGAGGACTCAAAGTCAGAAAGTCCACCGTAATGTGGGACACGGGACTAAGTCAGAGCCCGGGAGGGAGCAGACGAGAGTCCTGTTTTGCTCTCCCCATGTTGTTCCTGAGCGGCTTGGCTTTTGCAGCAGATCAGAGCTGAGTCCTACACAGTGATGAGCAGAACTCTTGGCTCCGCTGCTGACTTGGACACGTCACAGAACAGAGATGACACACGGGGCCTCAGAGCCTCTGATTCACTGCAACCTTCTTCCCAGTTCTCCTAGGCCCAGCTGTGGCTGCTGATCAAATAAAGTTGGTACAACACTTGAGAGACTCAGTATCTTCCTGGGTCTTGGTGTCCTCAAGTGTAACAAGCACCTGCCTTGCCTGTTCCCTCATTGAATCAAGTAGGGGAGGAGAAGCCGGACTATATAGACCACATAAGGAGGATTGGTCCCACCCGGCAGTGGTGGTGGTGAAATCCTATAGTCCCAGCAGTCGGGAGGCAGTGGCAGGCAGATCTCTGTGAGTTCGAGGTCAGCCTGGGCTACAGAGTGAGTTCCAGGACAGACAGGGTTACACAGAGAAACCCTGTCTCGAAAAACAAAACAAAACAACAACCACAACAACAAAGAGGATCGGTCCCCATTACCATTGGCGTTATTGCTCTGTGGGTTGCATGCTACTCCTCTCTAGGCTTCAGTTCCAGCCCGTATTCAGCTGCACAGGGGATGAAGACTTGGTACCACCACCCTGCCTGGTGGAAAGGCTCCTCAGAGGCTGCAGGAGCTGGCTCTGGGTTCAAACCTTCCCTTTTGGTTTTTATTTCTATTTTCAGAGTGTATGTTAAATTTAAAATTTATGTTTTTTATTTTCCACTCTTGTAAAAGCCATTTAGCTTGTTTATTTATTTATTTAGCATGTGATATGTGCACGTGGGTACATGCATGTGCAGCTGCATATAACCATGTGTGTACATGTGGCGGCCAGAGGTGTCCCTAAGGTATCCCCTTCACGTGACAAACAAGCCTACCAGGATCCCGTGTTTCCATCAACTCCGGGGTCACGTATGTGCCAGGGGATAGAAGGTGACTCAGAGGTTACAGGTGCTTACTGCTCTTGCAGAGGGACCTGAGTTTGGTTCCCAGAACCCATGCCTGGTAGCTCACTCACAGCCTGTAGCTCCAGCTCCAGGGGAAGTCACCGTGCCTGGTTCTCATGAGCACCGGCATCCATGTGTGTTGTGGTGGTTTGGATGAGAATGACTCTCAGAGGCTCATAGGTTTGCATACTTGGTCCCCAGTTGGTAGATTGTTTGGGAAGGATTGGGAGGTGTGGCCTTGCTGGAGGAGGAGGTATGTCATGGTGTGTGTGTGTGTGTGTCATGGTGTGTGTGTCTCAAAAGCCAAGGCCACTTTCAGCGTTCTCCCTACTGTCTACTTGTTTTTCGAGATGTGAGCTCTTGACTATTTCTGCCACCTTGGACCGTGACCTTCTGAAACAGGAAGCTCAGGCAAACTCTTTTATAAGTTGCCTTGGTCATGGTCCTAACAAAAGCCACTAAGATACACACATCCCCAACATACACACAGTGTTAGATAAATAAATACCACAAATGTATTCCGCTATCCTTTGTTTTTATTCATATTGTAGCGTAAGATTTTTTTCCTTTAAAATTATTAAAACTTTTTATTACATTTATTCATTTGTTTTGCATGTATGTGGACGGCACTGTACATACCACAGCACACATTAGAAGAAGTCAGACAACTCTTGGAAGCCAAGAATTTCTCCTTCCACCATGTGGGTTCTGGGGATCAAACATCCCCAGCCAGAGGTCAAGCACTTTTACCCTACAAAGCTGTCTTGCCACCCTTCCTTTTTAAAAGGCCGAGTAATAAATATTCCGGAGTGTGTCTGTGGTGCACGTTGCTCCTTCAGCTGTCCTTTGCAGGATACTTAGGTGGATAAGTTGGGTGGATACTGTCTTAGCTACTGTTGTACCTCTGTGAAAAGACACCATGACCAAGGCAACTTATAAAAGAAGCATTTAATGGGGGGGCTTGCTTACAGTTTCAGAGGGGGAGTCTATTACCATAGAGAGGGGACCACAACAGCAGGCAAGTGGGCATGGTGCTAGAGCTTACATCTTATCCACAAGTGAGGGAGGGAGAGAGAGAGAGACAGAGAGACAGAGAGACAGAGAGAGAGAGAGAGACTGGACCTGGCATGGGCTTTGAAATTTCAAAGTGACACACCTCCTCCAACAAGGCCATACCTCCTAAACCTTCCCAAACAATTCTACTGACTGGGGACCACCAATTCAAACATAGCAGCCAATGGGAGTCATTCTCATGTAAACCACTACAGATGTCGTCTTGGGTTACCGAGGAGAGACCTGCTGTGAATATGGGCACACAAATGTCACCCCGAGACTCTGCTTGCAGCTCCCAGAAGTAGAATGCCTGGGTCATATGTTAATCTTATTTAAAAATTTTGTTTGAAGATAGGGTCTAATATTGTAGTCCACACTGCTCTAGGACATGCTGTGTAGCCCAGGCTGCCCTCAAACTCACACTGATCCTGCTGCCTTAGTCTCCCAACTCCCAAGTAATGGGATTTAAAGTAGAGGACCACCACATTCTATTATTTTTTAAAGTTTTTTTTGTATATATATATGTATATATATATGTGTGTGTGTTCGTGTGTATGAGGGTACATGTGAACTTGTGTGTGCATGCGTACATGTGTGTGTTGAAGCCTAGGTTGACACTGGGCATCTTTGGGCATTGTTCCGTGCATTATATTTTGAGGCAGGGTCTCTTGCTGAATCTGGAGCATCAGGTTTTGGCTCTAGTCTAGCGAACCAGCCTGTTCTGAGAATTCTCTGCACTCAGTCCTCCGGCAAGAGCCGTGCGTACTGTTTGCCCCCAGCCATCTCTTCAAGCGCAAGCTAGCCTCAGCTGTTTTTTTTTATGTTGGTTTTTGTTTTTGTTTTCTCCAAAACAGTGTTTCTCTGTATATCTCTGTGTCCTGAAACTAGCTCTGTAGACCAAGCTGGCCTCGAACTCACAGAGATCCACCTGCCTTTGCCTCCCGAGTGCTGGGATTAAAGGCGTGCGTCACCACGGCTTCATTTTTAATTTTTGGGAAAAAAAAAAGCATTTCTGTAGTTTTCCACAGTGGTGACACCATTTCACAGGTCTGTGGCTTTTCCTGGGGAGAAGTAAAAGAAACAACCATCCATCCTCAATACGGAACGAGCCAAGAAACCAAAACAAGTCCAGCCTGGCGAACAAGTGAGCTGCTTGGGGTTGACGCCTTAGTGCCTCTCAGGCAAGATGCATCAGCCGAAAAATCCCAGCCCTGCTCAGCTTTCTCCTCATGTACTTTAGCGTGTCTAGGAATAAATGCGGGGTGGGGGGGCCAGAGGGTGACGCGATTGGAACCCCAGGGGAGGGGCCTGTTTCTTAGGACCCTCTTACTCCATCTCCTGGAGTGAACATTAACAGTCCCGGGACGGTAGAGCTAGCAGAGAGCTGGCCACATTCAAGGGGCTCAGCGAACAAAGATGTCAAAACGGAACCAGGCAAAGCCGACATTGGAACCTCTCGGGACACGCTGTTATGCTGAAGAACAGCACCCGACTACAAGGAAGAGGGCCCTGAGAAACCGCAGCTCACAAACACCCTAACAGACCCAACCTGCCCCGCTCTCCCTTCACAGGACAGCTGGGGGCAGGTGGCGCCTGGCCTGGGGTTGATGACTCAGAGGCGTTAGGCTGAAGATCTTGGCGATTTCCTTGGCCTTTTCCTCATAGTTTCTGGACGGCTGCTCAGCTGCAGATCCCACATCTGCCTTTATGGGAAGAGGAAGGAGGAAGAAAGGGAAGACACCATTAGGGAGTAGAATTTATCTTCAGCGTCCTTCCCTCCCTGCTCCCGTGTAGCTTCTATTACTTACAAATCATCACAAACACCGCTCGAGACGCATTTGCTCTCGCGGTTTCTATGGGTCAGGCCTTGGGTGGTGGTGTCAGTAGGATCCTTTTTCATGAGTCCGGTGAGCTGCACCATCTTCAAAGGGTTGCGAGCTTCCTCAGGTTGTTGCCGAAATCATCTCCTTGCAGCCTCAGAAGTCACAAAAGCGTCCTTCCTAAAGGCCAGAATAACTATGGTTTTATTTACGTATTTGCTCTGGTGTGCACGCGAGCACGTGCACACTTCCTGCAGCATACGGGTGGAGTCAGAGGACAACTTTCAGGACTGGATTCTCTCCTTCTCCCCCGTGGGTTCTAGGATTGAACTCAGGTTGTCAGGCGTGGCAGCGAGTGCCCTTACCAGCTGAGCCATGTGGCCGGACCGTGTGTGGTCCACTGCGGAGACCCAGGAACAGCGCATCCTCTACAGTGCTCTCACCTCAGGCTTTCAGGAGCAAACCATTCTTCACCGAAAGGCATCGGAGCCTCCTCAAGAGATGGCAGTTTCAGCGCCTCCAACAAAGGAAGTAGAAGATGCCTAGGGTATCTCAGACCAGAAAGCGAGGAAGTGCTCAAAGAGAAGCAGGCATCTTCCAAAGGCACACTAAATTCTACAGCTTCGGAAGAATAGCGTGGTTTATGAGGTTAAGTAGGTGCTTGACCTACAACACACCTATACGACTCTTAGGGGTTTACCCAATAAAATATAAGACTTGAATATATGTACTTGAAGAATCATTATAGGTTTTTTTTTGTTTGTTTGGTTTTTCGAGACAGGGTTTCTCTGTAGCTTTGGTTCCTGTCCTGGAACTCACTCTGTAGACCAGGCTGGCCTCGAACTCACAGAGATCCGCCTGCCTCTGCCTCCCTGTTGGGATTAAAGGTGTGCGCCACCACCAACTGGCTCGTTATAGCTTTTATGGAGTCAAATATTTGAACCGTCTATTGATACGTAAGTGGATAAACGTATTGTATAAATACATAGAATGGAATACTATTCAATAGTATACAGGGAAGCATAACTGACAGGACATGGATAATCTCAAAACCATGAAGGCTAGTGTGTGTAATTCATGGTAGCGTGTTCGCCTACAATGCGCAAGGCCCTGTGTTCAAGCCCCGACATGGCAAAAATATCATGAAAGAACTGGTTGCAAAGAAGCATTTATAGAATGAATTTTTAGAGCAAGCCCAACTAACTCTTGGTAACAGTAAACCGATCATTGATTGCAGGGGTGGGGGTGGGGAGCTAGGAGACTGAACTTTCTGAGTCACATGGGCTTTGTCAGTGTTTATGAAGATAGATATTTGTCACTGCGATGCAAAACACCTAAAATGCACGTGCTTCATTTTATGCAAGTTCTATCCCAATAGCTAAAACCATTTAAACAGAAGATTGAAATGGATTCTTTACCCCGCTGGGCATGGTGCAGGCAGGGAGACCAGGAGTTCAATGTCAGCTTCAACTGAGGCCAGTCTGAGCTGCTTCATGGAACCTAGTTTCCAAAAATAGGTGTGGTAGCGCACACCTTTGATCCCAGCACTTGAGACTGCAGAGGAGGCAGGTGAATCTCTGAGTTCAAGGCCGCTGGTCTAGACAGCAAATTCCAGGCCAGTCAGATCTGCACAGTGAGACCTTATCTCAAATCCAGTCAGTCAAATAGCCAATTAAACAGCCATCAAAAAGCACAGGGGCCTTAGCAATCAAAAGAATGTAAATTAAGGTAAGAACACACGGTCACATGACATATTGCTTGAATAAATAAATAGCAAAGGTTGCTAATCCCATACTGTTGCGGTTGTGGAGTAATTAAAATTCACACGTCTTCCAGATAGGAGTGGGCACAAGTTTGGCATCCTCTACTAAACTCGGTTTGTAAGATGAATCTATAATGAAACCGAAGTAGTTTGAGGCAGACCCTTCCTGTATTGCATTCCCTGAGCCCATCTCCGATTTCAGCTGCAGGCTTGGACAGTTGCAACTCTCTCTACACTGAGACATTGAGCTAGTGTCCACCACACACCTTCCTCACCTCTCTGCAGGGACTTGATTGCAGGGGCTGGGGTGGGGGTTAGGAGGAGAGTCTCTGATATCAGATTAGTAGGAAGGACCTGAAATCAAAGCTGTTAAGTCTAGGGCATCAACAGCCTGGGGGGAACAGCTCTTAGGAGAGGAGGAATTCTTGCAGTAGATAAGGCTCCTCTTTCAGGGTCTCTTCCAGGAAGCCTGCCTTTCTCCAAGGTTCCCACACCACTCCTGTTTTCCAGATCAGCTCCTAAGTGAAGATTGTGTTTCCAAGTATTTATAGCAGGTTCTGATTTTTTTTTTGAAACTCAGGATTAGATAATTGGTATCCAAAATGACTCTACTCTTCGGATGGAATTCTGGAACTTAGTAGTTATTGGTAAGATGGCAATAAGAGTCCCCACAGTTGATAGCTATCACACTCCATCATCATGAGGGCTAAGGCTCTTTGCCCGATGTCAGACTGGAAGTATAAGTGGAAGGAAGACATTACATCACGTCACAGGTATTGACAAGACGGTACGGTGGGTAAACAACGCTTGCCACCAAGCCCGATGACCTGAATTGGTGTATGGAACCCACACGGCAGAAGGAGAGAACTGACTCCTGAATGTTGTCCTCTGGTCCACACACGAGCTACAGCATATGTGCTCATACACACACACACAATTAAAATTAAGTCCTGACATAACCCTAGCACAAGGATTCTCAATCTTTTTTTAAACATTTGTCCTTATAGGAATAAAGAAGAATTAAAGCTGTCCTAGCTAGGGTTCTTACTACTATGATGAGAAACAAGGACCCAGAGAAAGTTGGGAGGAAAGGGTTTATTTAGCTTACACTTCTACATCATAATCCATCACTGAAGGAAGTCAGGGCAGGAACCTGGAAGCAGGAGCTGATGCAGAGGCTGTGGAGGGACGCTGCTTACTGCCTTGCTCTCCCTGTCTTGCTCAGCCTGCTTTCTTACAGAACTTGGGACCACCTGCCCAGGGGTGGCCCCACCCACAGCAGACTTGTTGCGCCCCCCTCCAACCCTGTAATGGATCACTAATTAAGAAAACGCCCTCCTTATAGCCAGATCTTCTGGAGGTATTTTCTCAATTGAGATTTCCTCCTCTCAGATGACTCCAGCTATGTCAAGCTGATGTAAAACTAGCCAGCGCAAAAGCCTTCCCATTCAGACAAATGAAATGTTAAATAATAGAATTTTTTTAAAGATTTATTTATTATGTATACAACATTCTGCCTCCATGTATGCCTGCACGCCAGAAGAGGGCGCCAAATCTCATTATAGATGGTTGTGAGCCACCATATGGTTGCTGGGAATTGAACTCAGGACCTTTGGAAGAGCAGCCAGTGCTCTTAACTGCTGAGCCATCTCTTTAGCCTAAATAATAGAATTTTTATCAAGCAGTACGGCACTCCATAGGCCACACACCATTATGATATCTAGAAATGTTCTCCTGTGTAGGTCCCAGATTTCCACGGAGAAATCTCAGCCCTGCGGAGAGGGAGCTCTAGCACTGGAGAGATAGAAGGGCTGCGTCACATTTTGTGTTGTTGGTTGTGTTTTGTTAGCAATCTTGAGAGCCTCGAAGAAATTTCAGGCTCAGGTCGATACTCGCGTATCAACTCAGGATGTCACGTGAAATCCAGAGAATCTCCACGGAAGACTGAAAAACAACAAAGCCCGTCGTCTTTGGCAGTTGGGGGAGCAGACCATGTTGCAGGGGATGTCCTGAATGAACTGTTGTGTGTGCCATGCCTGTAACCCACGCACTCAGGGCGCTGAGGATCTTGACTTTGGGGCTAGCTCTGGGCTATACAGGAAGACCCTGTCTGGAAAACAAACAAAGAAACACGATATACAAACAAAAAGGTTGCTAGAGATGTCTTGATGATTTGCTTTGGCAGGGCTTTAGGGACCAAAGAGCAAATGGTATCTAACAATTGCGGTAGACACATTAGGGTGTATTTGCCTCTAGCAAGCACCCCTGATGTGGGATTCCCCTCTATATACCACCGGTTAATAAAGAAGCTGCCTTGGGCCTATCACAGGGCAGAAGAGAGTAAGGCGGGAATTCCAAGCAGAGAGAATTAGCAGTTTGGAAGAGATCCTGTTTGTCTGCTGTGCAGATGCAGAGATAGTGTAGATTAGGATGAATTTTTTGGCTTGTGATCCTAGAGTATATTATGCTCTGTGCATATGCCTCAGTTTCCCCATCAAAGAGAAACAGTATGAAACCTCAAAGGGTTGTTAGAGGTTTCTTTAGGGAGGTAGTGTTAATGAGGTACTCAGAACAGGAGCACACAGTAAGCACTTATTAAATACATTGTTTTGGACACAGGATCTCAGCGATTTGCCTGCTCCCACCTCTTGAATGCTAGGATTAAAGGCCTATGCCACCCCCAGGCTATTAAATATATATATATATTTTAACTATAATAAATAATTCCACAAACGGCAAAGCAGAAATGTTAAAATTTGTTGAAATCTCCCCACCCCCATATTAAATATATTTTTAACAGATCAATTGATGCTACGTAACACACTCCAAGTGTGGAAGATACAGAGAGGAATAGGATTTGTGAAACTGATGGAGTCAGATAGACAGTTACAGTTACTACACCTGTACTTGGGATAAAAGAGCCAGGCGAGGTGGTGCACTTGGGGGGTTGAGGCAGGTGGATGGTCACAAGTTCTAGGTCAGCCATTCAAGAATCCTGAAAGAGAGAAAAACAGAAAGAAGGGAAGAAGGGAGGGAGGGAAGAAGGAAGGAAGGAAAGAAAAAGAAAGGAAGGAAGGAAGGAAGGAAGGAAGGAAGAAGGGGGGCAGAGAATAAGAGGGAGAAAATAGATGTGAAAAACTTTTGATATTGTTAAGTTCAGGAAACCTTAGAAATAATAGTCAAATTCCTAAACAAATGTGACCCTGGAGTTTCACGGTGCAGAATGAATAGGTGTCGTCCGGTCAGATAAGGAAGGAAGGCCTCCTTGATAGGAAGAAGACTGTTAAAAAGCATTAGGTAGTGTTCTGATGTGACCGCGAGGGTAGAGCGTACGATGAAGCTAGAACGGCTGGTACAAGCAGCCAGCCTGTATGTGCCTGTTAAAGTTTGGACTTTATCCTAAAAGCTATAAAGTCTCCCAGACTGTTCAAACAGGGGAAGGAGAGACCAGAGAGCATAATGGGTTAGATTTCGAGAGACTAAAGGTTGCTTCTGTTGCCCAAGTGACGGTAGTGACTAGAGAGAAGGGCAAGGCTTGACAACGTTTTTTTTGCAGATTTTACGAGTCGGAAATACAGTTTGAAATGAATGTTGAGAATGAGATCTGGCTTAGGGTGCTGCTGGACGGTGGTTCATTGGCTGACCACAGGAAGGGAAAAGGACTCTAGAAATACCCATTATTTTCAAGGACAATGCAGGCTTAATTGCAGCTACTACTACTATTATTATTATTGTAAAGCTGAAGTTTAAAGAGGCCACGTTAGGATAGTCAAGTGTTATTTATTATGAAGAAGTTGGAAGGGTTGGAAATTCAAAGTTTTTTTTTTTTTTTTTTTTTTTTTGTCTTTTCAAGGCAGGGTTTCTCTGCGTAATTCTGGCTGCTCTGGAACTTGCTCTGTAGACCAGGCTGGCCTCGAACTCACAGAGATCCGCTTGCCTCTGCCGCTCGCGTTCCGGGATTAAGGGCGTGCGCCACCATGCCCGGATTCGAAGTCTTAACTTGAACATCTGGGGTGTGAAACAAGGCTATGAGTTCGGCTCAGAGTTATAGTGCGTCGGTTTTGGAAGTACCGAATCCGAGTCACAGCAGGACAAGTAAGTAGTGAACGCTGTTTCCCAAGGAGAAACAGAGAATCTGAGCTCAGGAGAAAAGTTAGTAGCCTCGGTGGTGGGAGAGAGCCAGAAAAGGAGCTTCTTTTTTTTTTTCCCACATGAATTCAGTCTAGCTCGACCGTCCCTGGTATTCCACCACCCTTGCATGTGACACCTAACGTTGCTCAGACCGCCAATCCCAAGACAGAAGAGTAGATGTCCGGCTGGGAGACGGCCCGAGCCCCGACAGCTTTCACACCTTCAACTCTTAGCGAGCTAGCGGATGCGCTGGTGCTTTGCAACGGAGGGTCTCCCCTCGTTCCACCCCTCCAGACTCGCAGCAGACAGCCGGCCCCAATGACGTCACGTGGCCGCCAGGTGATCCTCGGCCTTTGGCGTCAAGCGCTGATGACGTCATCCCGGCGCGGGGCTCCCCCCCCCCGCCCGGCGTGGTTGGTCCGGTTCACGTGGGTCGGACCGGCGCTCCCGCCCCCACCCACCTGCGGGGGGCGGAGTCCGGCAGGAGGGGGCGTGGCCGATCTGAAGGAGGCGGGGCCGGGGCGGGGCTGCAGGGCGCGGCGGCGGACAGCAGGGCTGCATACAATAGCCAGGCTGCGACGGGGGCCGAAGGTACGGCCGCGCGGTGGGCGCCCCGCACCGCTGCCCGATCCCATCCCGCCCCGCCCCGCTCCGCCCATAGGCTGCACGGGGTCCCCTCCGCCATCGCCGGCTCCCCGCAGTCGCCTCTCCCCGCTCAGAGCCCGCGCTCTCCCCAGTCTCCCCCTCAGCGAGCGCACCCCGCCCCCTCGCCATCCCGGCGCGCCCCCCGCTCCCCGCGGCCCGCCTTAGGACCCCGGGCGTGAGGTACCCGGAGAACGCGGGGCGGCCGCCCGCGCACCCCGCCGCGCTCTCCCCGGGCTCGGCGGAGAGGAGGAGGAGGAGCAGAGCGAGTGCAGAAGGTGAGAGACACCCCCCTCCCCGCCCGGTGCTCCCCGCATCGCGGCGTCCGGGCGCGGGCGCGGGTCGGGGAAGGCGCGGGGGCAGGGGCGTCAGGTGAGCAGAGGCGGGCGCCGCCCCACGAGGCCGACCGACCGCTCCCCTTCGGGCCAACAAAGGCCCCCGGTGCCAGCTCAGAGGCGACCGCGGGTCCCCGCAGCCGGGACCCTGGGGGACCCCGAGGGCGTGCTCTGGCGGGGGAGGGACCACAGGTCCCAGTCCCTTCGGGGTCCTGGGACTCTGGAACGGACCCATGACGCAGACGTTTAGTAAAGCAGGGCGGTTTGGGGTCTTTGGGGTCGGTCCTGGTTTGGGAATCACTTTGCGGGTTCATCGTCTTGAAAAATAAAGACTGGAAGTCAATGACTTGTGCCGCCCCTCCCCCACGCCGGGAGTACCCGTAACTTGGGAAGTTCCGCACAGACTTTTGGAAAGGAGGATGAGAATCCTAGTCTTTTTCACGACCATTTCAAAAGGGCGTGAATTATTCCAACCTTTCCAGAATTATTCAACCTTTTAACGGTAAACAATACTGTGAGTGTTTTGGAAGAATACTTGACAATTATTGGGTGATTAAATCTTTTAACCTAAGTTTCTTGTGTTAAACCCCTTGGATAATTACCTTACCCTTTACGATACTCCCAGAACTGCGACAGGTAAAAGGAAAGGTTTATGTTAGTACTTCTATTTTAAGGATCTTTCTTGAGGGAAACTTTGTCCCTATGTTTAAGGGTCTCAACCCTGTCAGGAGGGTTGTTCAGAGATACCTCTTTCGGCATCACTTCCTTCCTGTGTGACCTTGAACAGGTCCCCTCCAGCCTTCGAGTTCCTGGGGTTTGCTATGAATCTTCAGAAACAAGCAGCTAGGTAGCAATCACCTACCCGCTTTCAGGATTCCACCGAAGAATACACCTCACTGCTCAGTCTTTGCTGGCGTCCTTCCTGGTAGAACACAGTTGTCCCCGTTGGGGCTCCTAGCGGCCCACAGAGGTTTCAGTGTCTGCATTTTTAACGCGCTCGCTCTATTTTGAAATAATCCTAAATCATGTACACCCGAAATCAAGCCACCTCAGCGAGAAGCCACCTCTCCAAGAGTTTTGGCAGCTCTGCCAACATTCCCCTGAAGCCTCTTCGTAGTCTTATGTTTGAACTCATGGCTTGGCCTGATCAGTTTGCTTATTTATTCATCTGTTCACCCAACATAGTAATAACCTAGGTAACCTAGACCCTGGAGTGCCGATGTTTCAGGCTGCCCTGCTAAGGTCTGTGTGGATTTCAAGTGCAGGATACAGTCGGTCTTTGCTCACAAGACCCAGAGCTCAAAGTTTAGTGGGTGAGGTAGACGTGTAAACGATGAAAGCCCTCTGGGGGACTCTCGCCCAGCAGGGAATAGTGTGCAGTAATTGAGGTTGCTGGACCTGTCTTACAAGTCTTGTCCTGGCCAAAGCAAGTCCTTAGGGAAAGTGACTGCCCTTCATCTATAAGAGCTGCCCTTGACACGTAGCTTATCCAGTCCAATTCAATGTGTGTTTTCTGAGAACCTGCTTTGACGCCTTGTGCTAGGTTTGCAGGAAGCTGTGCACCTTGAGGGAGGTCTTTGTAAAACAAAACTGGTCATGGAAATGCTTCCTACCCCCACCCCACCCCACCCCAACCCACCCCTCCCTCTCTTTTCACAGTTGAAGGATCAGACTCTTTAGGATGGAATAAGAAACCTCTGGAGCCCAGGCCATGCATGGTGTCCTACGTCCCCTTTTTCTTGTCTCTTTTCCGTGTGCCGCTTGGCCTGGAGTGCTGCTTTCTATCCCTTTCTTGCCTGGACGGAGTTCTTTATTGGATCTCTGAGAGCTAGTCCCTCTTCTCTCCTAGTCTTCTTTTGGAGTGAGCTGCTCCTGTAAAGTCCTCTTTCCGTAATCAGTCTCGTAGTGAGAGTCCACACCTTTATCTCTCTCTCCTCTCTCTCTCTCTCTCTCTCTCTCTCTCTCTCTCTCTCTCTCTCTCCTTTCTGTGGTACTAGGGATCAAGTGTTCTACTGCTCAGCTATATCCCCAACCCTTATCACATTGAACATTTCAAAATTTTGAGTCAGGACCGGCCTTGGACTCATTCTGTAGCTCAGGCAGTGAACCTGTGGTTCTCCTTCCTTAGCTTCCTAGCTGGGAGACCATTAGGTCCAGCAGCTCGTGAATCTCGTAGGGCTTGTATGAAGATCAGAGGGCAGCTTTGGAGAATCGGGTCTCTTCTTCCTAGGCATCAAACTCAGGTTATCAAGCTTGGAGGCAAGCACCCTTTCTGGGTGAACCATCTTGCCAGCCCTATATATTTTTAAATGTTATCTATTGTTATTGTGTGAGTGTTAGTGGGAGTTTCATGGAGGTCAGAGGACAACTTTCAGGAGTTGGCTTAGTCTCTCCTCACAGTGGGTTTCAGGGGTGGAACTTAAGGCCATCAGGCATGCTCTTTAAAACAAGGTCTTTTTATTTCCCTCTTTGACCTGTTGACCCATCTCATTGGATCTACTTTTTAATTTGAGAGAGGACCTCCCCAAGTTGCTCAGGCTGGCCTTTGAACTCCGTGTATAGCTCAGGCAGTCCTTGAACTTGGAATCCTTCTGCTTCTAGCTTCTGAGTAGCTGGGGTTCTGGGCCCGTGCCATTCGGCCTGTCTCTGTGAATTATTTGAGGTCAGGTTATACTTAGACTTAGCTCCTAGCACTGTTCCTGGGCCTATGAAGAAATGCTCGGATGCTTGAGTATGAGAATGGACGAAAGAAGTCCTGTGAGCTCCTGAGCTGGGTTACCTAATCTGGATGGAACAAAAGCCTGGCTCGTGGACCAGCGGTGTCAACCAGGGAATTTGTCAGCTTATTGTTGAGTCTCATCCCAACCTACAAAATAAAAAGATCAGGCTTGGGGCCCAGAGATCCCTGCTTTCTTAGGCTCTCCAAATGATCCTGATGCTTATTAAGGTTGAGAAACCACCACTACAGAGTTTAAAGATCTGTGTTTTGGTCAAACCAGCGCCGTGTCCTCCATGTCCCGTTGTCGTGTGCCCCCCCCCCCCCCCCCCCCCGTTTCTCTCTTTTTCTTACTTGCAGTATTTGGACCCTGCCATTCCCTTCTGTTTACACCCTTCCCTCCGATCGATCTCTTGCCACCAGAGTGAATGCTCCTTGAGGGCTGGAAGTCTCTCTGTTCAGGTTCATCGCTCAGAGCCTCGAGGACTGACTGACCACAGCAGTTCGGACACTCGGGCGTTTGTTGGGTGAATGCTGTGATTTAGTCCCTTGACAGCTGCTGCTGCCTTGCAGTCTTGTCAGAGAATAGCGGGAGTGAAGAGCAAGCCTTTCCGATTTGCAAGTCCAGAAGAATCTTACCGTTTTGGGGCGTTCGTTTTTCCTTTAGCCATCTTAGTTAGCTACCTTCCTCACCTCCCTGTTTTGTTATTTTTGTTTTTTTAGTATTATGTGAAACAAGGGTCTTTGTAGCCCAGATTGACTATAAATGTGCGCCAGCCTTCCTGTCTCAGTTTCTTGAGCGACACTACAGGCCTTTTCCTGGCGTTGCTGTCTCTCTGCTAGAGAAAAAAAAAAGCCTACAGGGTTTTCCAACTTAGAATATTGTTTTAGCCATGGCCTGAAAACTGCTGAGATATCCTAGGCCAGGATTCTTTCTTGAGAATTTACAGGTTGGTTTTGTAGGCATGACTTCTGCAAGTCAGACTTTTGGGTCTGAACTTGAAACTGTCTCTTCTAGATGGCCTGTGGTTTTTGTCTTTTTCTAGTGATGTTTAAAGCCATATAAAGGCTTACTTGAGTCCATGACTTCCTTATGAAACTCTGTTTGTGTGTGTATATATCTGTATGCATGTGTTGTTTTCTTGTGTGTATGTGGTATGTGTGTACATTTGTGTCTGTTGAGCATCTTCAATTGCTTCTCCACCGTATTCTTTGAGACGTGGGTCTCTCACAGCCAGGTAGACTGGCTGGCTAGCAAACCCCAGGCATCCTCTTGACTGTCTGGCCAGTGCTGCAGTCTACTCTGGCTCCCAGCAGGGTTTAGCGGTGTATTCCGGCTCCCAGCTTGAGACACAGGTGCTGGGGATCCAGATTCAAGTCCTCGTGCTTGCGTGGAAAGCGCTGCACCGAATCACTTCTCCAGCCCAGTGCATTTGTCAGTTTCTTACTAGCCTAACCCAGCGTGCCCAGGCGTCCCCTTGCCTAACATCCCTCAGAGAAGTGGCTTTGTTGATTCGTCCTTGACCTTAGGAACAGTGACTGGGCTCATCTCTGCAGGTACCAGCCCTTCTCTGGGGTGGGTATTCACCTGTATATAGGGGATAGCCCAAGCCCTTAAGGAAATATTGAAATGAATGGACAAATAGAGGGATTTAATTGTAAAGGTGAGAGGAAGCTGCCTTTGTGCCCCCTCCCCATTTACAGGTAGTAAATGTTAAGCAAGTGTCATTTTAATAAACACACTTCAAAAATCATTTTGAAGCTAGGAGTGGTGGCCAGTATTTTTAAATTACAGCAAGTAGAAGGTGGGGTTTTTTCCAACCTGCGGAATAACCACGTATGATAATGTTGGTGTCTCGGAGGTGAAGAAGCAGAGGCTTGTCGTGGTACAGGAAAGTCGTTCAAAGACTGGCTGCATGTAAGTGACAAGCCTCAGTTCTCATCCATATCCACCTGATCTAGCAGCCACACACCATTTCCTGTTTCCAGGCTGCTTGAGTTTTTATTCATGGGGGCACGGGAATATTTTACAAATAAATATATTGTTGTTGGAGCGAGAATAAAATTTTCTTCGTGCCGGGCAGTGGTGGCGCACGCCTTTAATCCCAGCACTTGGGAGGCAGAGGCAGGCGGATCTATGCGAGTTCGAGACCAGCCTGGTCTACAAGAGCTAGTGCCAGGACAGGCTCCAAAACCACAAAGAAACCCTGTCTCGAAAAACCAAAAAAAAAAAAAAAAAAAAATTTTCTTCGTGTAGCTGCCCTTCTTTGTGCATTAGGAAGACTGAAGGACTGTCGCACCATGAGCAGTTAATCATTTCTGTGGGAAAAGGGTTTTTCCTGGGTGTATTTTCATCGGTTTCACAGTAGCCCTGTATTCCCATTTTTTGAGTAAGGAGACCAAAGGTCATAGAACAGTGTCGATTTGCTGGAAAACACATCTCAGCCAATGCCTGAGTATTGGCGTGGAGCACACTTCGGGATTCTAAGTACAGTAGCTTACTTCTGCCTCTAGTGTATTGACTTTGGAACTCTGTCCATCTAGACTCTGGGACACTAGAAACATCCCTTTAGGTTGCTTCCTAATTTCAGTTTTTTGTTTATTTTTTAATTTTTTTCTCAAGACAGGATTTCTCTGAGTAACCTTGACTGTCCTGGAGCTCTCTCTATAGACCAGGCTGTCCTCAAACTCATGGAGATCCCCCTGCCTCTGCCTCGGATTAAAGGCATGTGCCACCACCGCCTGTCCTGATTTCAGTTTCTTAATCTTAAGAAAACCCTAACCAGAGAACACAGTTTGAGCTAGATAAAAAAAAAATTGCTGAAAATTTTATGATGGCATAAATTTTATGAACTAGAAAAAAGTTGTTAGCAGCTTGAATATAGCATTTCTTTCCTTGCCTTGTGTGTTTATTGCTTTATGCACTGTCCTGTTTTCAGCCTTTCCTCAAAAATAACTTTCTCTTCTTAGAACCCCTCTTTTTTTAAAAATATTTTTTCATGTTTCTGTTTTTGCTGTCATGCATGTTTTATGACTCTCTCGATTACTCGTGGGCTGGCATGTGGCTCGGTTGATAGAACACTTGCCTAGCATATACGATCCCCAGCACCACAGAGAGCTGGGTTTGAGGGCATGTGCCTGTAATTCCAGCACTCTAGATTGAGAGGATCAGAAGGTCAGGGTCATCTGAGGTCAGCCTGGTGACCAGAGACCCTGTCAGAACAAACCAACCAACCAAATTATTCCTTGTCAAGGATCTTGAAGTAATAAGTCTAGGAAGAATTTGAGGTTCTTTAATTCCTCAATTACTATGATTTACTATTTTTTTTAAAGGCAAGTCATAGTGTTTTGAAGTAGTTTTTCTTTGTTTTAAATTTTTTTTTTTTACACATGTAAGTGTTTTGCCTGCGTGTGCACCATGGCTGTGCCTGGTGCCTGAAAAAGGCTGGCAGAGGGATTCTGATTCCCTAGAAGTAGAGTTCCAGCCTACAGTGAGCTCCTGTGTGGGTGCTAGGAACCTAACTCAGGTTAAGTCTTTCTACAAGTTTTCTAACCACTGAGCCGTCTCTCCAGCCCCTCATTAATAGGATTTTGTGTGGTATCGATTAATCCTCTAAAATGGATCCAAGTCTTAAGTTATACAAGTCCATTATGTCTTGGCTCTTACTCTGGAGTCAGGGTTAAGTAATTTACATATAGCCTTGGGAAACCCTTTCTATTGTGGAGCTTTCTCCTTTCTTCCTTTCTGCTTCCAGCTCCCTCAAGTTCCCTTTCCCTTTCAGGCTGGGTCTTTCTATAGAATCTGCCTTTGGAGTCTTTTGTTACGATAAACAATAATGCCATGTCTGCCCCTTCCTCGATGGTCTGTCTGTGCAGACTGGATCTTCAGGCTCCGCTCTGCTTGTCCCACCCTGCTTCCCATAGAGCTGAGGCTTACGTCTTCCCGATCTAAACCTTTGCCTCCATAGTTCTTGTGTGTTACCGCAACCTTTGTCGCTTTCCTGGGAAGGAACTGGGTATAAAGTTACCCAGAAAAGCAACTTAGATACTTACTTAAATCTAGTTCTTCATGAAGAAAAGAGAAGAAACGCTTAACTCACATAGTTGTTGTGAAAGTTAAATTAATGTTTGTGCAGATGGGTTGCAAGATTTTGATCTGTAAGGTCTTAGAGTAATGTAATTTATGTGTAGGTAAAAGTTTTTAATTTTGATTATGTTTGAATTACTTTTCAGTATTAACAAAAGCACTGATGTCTGTCTTAAGTTTACTTTAATCTCTCTCTCTCTCTCTCTCTCTCTCTCTCTCTCTCTCTGTATGTGTGTGTGTGTGTATGTTTGTTTTAAAAGATGGGGTCTAATATGGCCCATGGTGGCCTCTAGCTATGTAGTAGAGATAGCTTTGAATTTCTGATTCTTTGCCTCTACTATTTGTGCTAATATACCTTTTTTAGTTAACTGTTTTAAATGTTTATAGATGATTCTAATATGCAAACATGATTGCCAGTATCTGCTCAATATCTCATTTGCTGTGAGTATCTTACGTACTTGTTACATAACAATGAGTGATTGATTGCTATTTGAAGTCCACTCATTTGTCAATCACATTATGTCTTAGGCGTTGTCTGGGAGAAGATGGACCTGCATGTAGACAGTTACGTTCTATTGAGACAGAAATGACAGGTTAAGTTATGTGCAGGTGCCATGTGACATGGGAAGGGAATCTGCACCACTAGAAAGGGGGAGGCTTGGCACGCCTGTTAAAGGAAGTGACCCTGCGGATGAGGTCTGAAGTAAGCAGAGGTTCCTAGGGCGGGATTGCTGAAAGGGGAGAGGAAGGACGAAGACAACAGTTAGGAGGGCCAGGAGACTGAAAAGCTTTTCTGCTGAGTCCCGAGTAGTTTGGTATGTGTAGAAGACAGATGATGGAATCCTCCTGTGGGCTACACAGGTCCTTTCACTGTAACATGGCTTCACTTTGCTCTTTGAACAGTTCTCTGGGTTAGTTAGGACAGGTGCTGTTTTATCTGTTTTATAGAAGAGAAAACAGGGAGGTTAATTGAATTGCCCGAGGCTGTCTGTGGCGTAGCTGAGATTGGAAGCAGCTCATTCTAGCGTTTGGGCTCAGGTGGTTTGCGCCTTTCCGGAACTCGAGGGTCAGGAGAGAACCAGGGGTATGGGAGCTCGAGGGTCAGGAGAGAACCACGAGTACGGGCAGTTTGTAAGCTACACCATGCTTGACTTTGGTTCTTAGATGGGAGTTTCTGATTGGAACTTTTATTTTTTTGTTTAATATACTTTTGGGTTTTGCATGTATGTATGTCTGTGTGAGGGTGTCCGATACCTTGGAACTGGATTTAAAAATAAAAAAATTGATTTTATATTTTACTTTATTTTGAGACAGGGTTTCATGTATCCGCAATCTTCTTCTTTCATCTCTAAAGTGCTGGGATTATGGCATGGGCTGTCACACACATAATCTGTGGGCGTTTCTTAGAATTTTCCTTACTATCCAAGCATTTTCTTACCCCATTGGAGTTGCTAACCAGGCTCCAATAAGCCAGAATATTGTCAGCTAATTCTCCTCCAGTTTTTTTTTTTTTGCTTACCTGTCTGTCTCTCAAACTATTCGTATCCATGTTATTTTGAAGCATTTCAAAATAAGTTGTAGGCGTTAGTATTTTACCATTAGACACGTTAGTATTCACGTCGTCTGTTTTCACAAAGCCATACCCATTTGCTGTCCTGTGGTTTTATTTGATTAATGGCTGTCTGCCCTACTGGAACCCAAGCTCCAGAGACTCTTTAAAAC